>CM019067.1:17917715-18065215 GCA_009667805.1 Leptobrachium leishanense
AATTCTTCTTGTGATCCTCCCCATATTAAAAAGACATCGTCTATAAATCTTCTCCAAAGCAAGATTTTTGACCGAAAAGGATTTAGATCAGATAGCACTTTACAATTCAGCTGACTCCTCCATGTGTGATAGTGAGGCTACGGCAGGAGTAGCTGTGGACATGGAGGCTGCATTAGATGCTTTGGCAGCTGAGGTGGACTGTAAAACACTACAAGCCTTGCTGGCAGAGGACTCAGAGGATGAGGATGGCCTGGTTAGCCAATCCACCAAATCCTCTGTATGTTGCTGCTGTTTAAGACGGCCAGCACCAGTTACAAAGGACAAGCGTGCCCCTGCAGAGGATGCACCACGTCCACGACAACCAGAGGCACAGCCTCCCGACACAGAGGCTGCTTGCGCTCTTATCTGTGTCTGGGAGTGTCTGCCTGTCCTTTTTGGTCTTTCTGACATGGTGAGTGATATATAGATTAAAGATATACAGAACTCTGATTCAACTCTGTTATAAAAATTGGAGATATGCAGAACTCTGATTCAACTCTGGTATAAAGATTAAAGATTTCCAGAACTCTGGTATAACTCAGTGAGACACCCTGATAGCTGGCAGACAGTGACAAGATACAGATTACAATTCCCAGAAACCTCCTATAAATCAGTGAGACCCGGTGATGGGTGGCAGTGACAAGACACAAATTACAATTCCCAGGAATCTCCTATAAATCAGTGAGCCCCCCTGATGGGTGGCAGTGTGACATGACACAGATTACAACTCGCAGAAATCTGCTAGAAGTATGTGGGACCCCCTGATAGCTGGCAGTGAGAAGACACAGATTACAATTCCCAGAAACCTCCTATAAATCAGTGAGACCCCCTGATGGGTGGCAGTGAGAACACAGATTACAACAATTCCCAGATATTTTGTAGAAATTAGACCCCCAAAATAGTTGCTGGCAGTGAGAACACACAGATTACCACAATTCCCAGATATTTTGTAGAAATTACTGACCCCCAAAATAGTTGCTGGCAGTGAGAACACACAGATTACCACAATTCCCAGATATTTAGTATAAATGACTGACCCCCAAAATAGTTGCTGGCAGTGAGAACACACAGATTACCACAATTCCCAGGTATTTTGTAGAAATTACTGCCCCCAAAATAGTTGGTGGCAGTGAGAACACACAGATTACCACAATTCCCAGATATTTTGTAGAAATGAGACCCCCAAAATAGTTGCTGGCAGTGAGAACACACAGATTACCACAAGTCCCAGATATTTTGTATAAAAGAGACCCCCAAAATAGTTGCTGGCAGTGAGAACACACAGATTAGAACAATTCCCAGATATTTTGTAGAAGTGAGAACCCCCCCCCCCTCCCAATAGCTGGTGGCAGACTGGCAGTGAGAACACACGCTAACAGAACAATCTCCTCTCAAAAAACACATGCTGGGGCTGCAAGGGACACCTTATATAGTGTGCTGCGGGATTTAGCTCTGTGAGCCCATGATTGGGCAAAATTTGTCCAATCAGGACTCTGAGCCGTGATTGGCATAGTCTTGCACCTGTCTTGCACCTAAACTGTGGTCAGGTGCAGGCTGTAGCCAATTACAAGCTTCAGGCCAGTGGAAAAAGTGCATTGTGGTCCATTGTGGTGCATTGTGGGCGAACATGCGGCGAACACGCAGAAATGTTCGTAGTTCGCGAACATGCGAACAGGCGATGTTCGAATCGAACTCCAAACCGATCGAACCGAACAGCTCATCCCTAGTCAAGGACAGATTCTGTGTATTTTATAATAATTTGATTTGCTTTTTGTATCCTAACTACCAGTGAATGTACTTCACATGCTGTACGTACAGTATAATATCAATTTTAAACTACTATTTTATCACCATTGTTACATCCACATTTTATGCAACTGTATTTTATAATGTTGTTTGTCGATTGATCATACTTTGATATACATTCTGTTCTTACATGTCTGTAGCATCATCAATTGTCATAACAGTGCTCACCAGGAGTCAAGTCCAAAAAAATAAGTATTGGAATTCTTCAAGAGTTTTGTCCCCCAATTAGCAATTGTTATCTTGCACTTAACACACACGCTCAAATCTGATATATTTATGTATATATGTGGATTTTAGCAAAACGATATGATAAATCACAATAAGTATAGGATTTAACAGGGAAAAATGTTTGAACACATGAATACAACCTTTACAGAGTATGGGACTGATGGGGACTTAGTTTTCTCTACAAAAATATGCATTCCCCAGCGTTCCCCCTCAACCTGACCCCTGATGCTCACGATAATAATTGCAATACCCAAATAAAAAGAAATGCTGTGCACATTGTAGGATTAGATATGGCTGCTTTAATGCAAGCAAAGAAATATAAAGTTTCACTTGACACATGAGTCTTTATTAAGTAAGCTTGATAAAAGCTTGTGTATCGAGCCAAAACCTTGTATTTCATTGCTCACTTTAAAGTAGCCATATCTAATGCTGCAGGGCAACCAGCATTCCATTTTACTTGGCTACTAACACTTGTGAATTTATAGTCATACTCTGCTGTGTGGAACCTGTGCTTGATTGATTCCCAGGCATGTGACCCACTAACCTCTGCATATTATAAGGAATGATAGTACCAGTTTTACATAGAAAGTTGAAAAAAAGTAGCAATAGAGACAAGTATTGTACTTTTTTTTCTAGAGTTGAATTTGCTTGCCAAATGTAAAAATCTATCAAAAGTTCATCTAAACAGTGAAAATTATAATCCTGAGGGTCGTGAGTTTTGATTGCAATTCAGGTCCACAAATTCACTTGCCAGAATGCCCTCGTCAAATTATTATCATTAATATTATTATCATTATATTATGTAGTGAGGAATGGCTCAATGGGTTATTTAAAGAGAATCTCAGCAGTGCCCCCAAAACTCACAGAAAGTGAGAGGTAGGGTAGAGGAATAGCACTTGCCTGCTGGATGAGTCAGTTCACCAAAGCCATACAGGCAGAGGAGGCTCAAAACACCAACAGCATAAAATGAAGTAAATGGACCATGCACTCTAGTTGGGTTACATAGGAGATTCATTACATGGGTGTGACCACAGTGATTCATCTCGGACATGAGCCTTTATTACTTGATAGAGGCTTGTCCAAGATTTAATTTGCTGTGACATTTGATCCAACCAGTATGCCCAGTCCATTTTCTTCATCCTAGAAAGTGAGAGCTACATATTATTCATAATTTTAATTCCTGACCAATAATTTAGTAACCTTTGTTGCTTTTTTGTGATAATAGCTCTGCTGTTCCTGATCCATAATAATTGTGCTCAGTATCCTAATCACCTTATAACTGTACCCATCAGTGATAAAAATTAAAAGCACATGCAGAGCACAAAGGTAGAGAGATTCATCAGCTTTCCTATCCTTCTAAGTTAGTGATTTCATAATAAACGTTGTACTAGCTGTTTCGTTTCTCAAATTAGTGAAGAAAGAGACTGCTGGAAGTAAGAAAAGTAATCACATTTTATTAAATTCTAAATAGCAAATTCACTTTAAATGTTTTCAATAAAAAGTATATAATGCATCCATTATGAGATGATGACATAACCTTAATAAACTTTTAAAGAAAAGAAAATAATACAATTACTTTTTGGGAGTTGCAGCACGAGACTCGATTAAACCTAATAAAATAGATTAAATATGGCATTTTAAAGTGGCACTTCTCATCTTTAAGTTGATATGACCTCACCAGTGAAATAAGGCATCCCTGAGCAATCATCAATCTGGAAGACAGCCTACGTTGGTCACATAAATGGACATTGATTTTTCAGTGCATTGGAACCTACAGCCAAGATCAAGCCAGCCATAGAAATCCTCTTGAGACTTAAGTTATCGTTTTTGCTTGGCACACCATGTCTACATTAGCTTAATGGTAGAAAAACAATTAAATAAAGCAGTGAAAAGGATAGTAAAACTATATAAAAAGTTATTTTTTGTGCCTATCCTTTCTTATGGAAATAAATTTTAAAAAAGATTATATGCAAAGTTTCTGGCCACTTCCATTTTAACGTATTGAAGCAAGCCAGGACAGACATCTTAACCTTTAAGGTAAATAAAAAGGTGTTAAGATAATTATGTACTTTCACATTTATTGACTAGTATAATGTTGAAAAGGGCCAGATCTACCTAGCTCCCCTCACAATTCTAAGAGGGTGCTCATGTAATGTTTTGCTTCTTTGGGTTGTGAACACATAAAGCATATAAAATGTGGACTTTTCCACTTCCACTAAACCGCGGCATACCTTATAGCCAATATTTAAGGTTAAAAAGAATATGTTCGGAGGATCGGAATTTGTTGAAAGAGCAAAAGAGTTAAAACAAAACTTTAGGGACAAGGGTTTCCCAAACAAAATCTTGAAAAATGTATATAATCGGGTGTTGAATATCCCGAGAGAGACCTTATTGCAGGACAAAAAAGGGAAGACACCTCCCTTATCAGATGTGTTAGCAATTTTGATGGAGGTTGGCAGAAGGTTAAGAATATTATGGAAAGGTACTGGCCGCTAATTACTTGGGATCCCCAATTTAAGGAAGTCTTATCCCCGCATGCTACTATCACAGCACAAAGGGGCCAAAATATCAAAGCTACAGTAGTTAGAAGCCATTATCAAAGTAAATCTGGTTCCTGCAAAACTTGGTTACATAACAAACTGCATGGCACGTACAAATGTGGACATTGCAGTGCATGCAAATACATTCAACAGAATTCTGGAAAACTTAAGGACTCTCTGGGAATGAATGAATTTAAAATTAAATCATTCTTCAATTGGAATACTAAGGGTCTGGTATATGCAATTATATGCAAATGTAGAAAACTCTATGTTGGTAAAACATTTAGACCCTTTAAACAACGCATTCTTGAACATATCCGGTCAATCCGCAATCAGTTGGACACTCCAGTTGCCAGACATGTACAGCAACATCATAATAACGATCTAAATGCCTTAAAATTCTGTGGAGTGGAAAAAGTGGCAAGATTACAAAGACAAGGAGACTATGATCTCCATTAAAGGAGGAGGGAATGTGTTTGGATTTACCAACTCAACACCCTTAACCCGAATGGATTGAATGAAGGATTTAGTTTCACCCCGTATATAGGAACTTAATTGTCGACCTTATACAAAATTACTTTATCCATGACAATCATACCATGGTGTATATTAACTAATAAGTATAATTACAAAGGAGCATTATGGATTAATTTTTCATGTCAATTAAAAACTTTTAATGATTTAATGAGGCAGACTATTATTTAATTGAATCTGAAATGTAACTATTGGGAACAGAAAGTCCTTAGCTACCATAACTGATCAAATCCCATTGGGGGTTGCTTGACTAAGAGGTAATACATCTAGTGGATTCAACAGACGGAGAATTACCATAAAGATCGCTGTATATACAATTATATCATGGTATGCTAATAATCATCCTACTATCAATAACTATAAGAGGATTGATCCCCATAGCAATATCATGATAATAAATATGTGATATAAATAGCGAAGGGTACACGGAACTGCGGAATAGAAATACTGCAGGAGAGATCTGATTGGTAACTGCAGTCATGTGATCGGAGCTAAGGGGAGGCTTGGAATACGGGTTCAAACACCGAATGGTGGAGGAACGAAGTATGACTGACTATTTTTAGCTGAAACATTTTGATCCTCATGGTGACCCGTACTATCCTGATTGTAGACCTGAACCCAATTATCGTTGATTACAAATCTGCTTCAAAAAACTATTTAGATAGATTCCGAAAGGAAGATCACCAGAGCTCCTGATGAAATTGCCGCTAGTGCGGCAGGGAAACGCGCGTTGAGCAGGTTCATGCTAATATAGCAGAATTATAAGCTTCTATCATCAATAAGATGCTAATAAGTTCTTTAAATTACAAAATGTTTTGCCTATGAGGCTTCCAATATTGATGTATGGTTGTGACAGCTTAAGATTTATCTGTCGATACTGGTATACTCACCTTATTTGTGGAGGTGTTTGTTTGGCCCTAAGATATAAATGTGTAGACTAACAAGCAGCGTTTTGCATTGAATGTACAGCACACCTTATAAAAGACTATCAGGCGTTGATACTATATTACGAATTGGCACCACCTTTGATCTGAGGATACTATTTTGAAACTAGCTTTGTGATTAATCCTCCTTGTATATTGGCGGCTTCACTTTTTGGCGCAAATCCTGAAGATTGATTGTGAATGTATTTGAGGTTTGCAGTGGCCAATTGATGTTTCTTACATATGAATCAATGATTCGCCAACCTATTAATTGTGACTGCGGTCTTTCAACTTGATGGGATATGTAATATATGCAATGTGCGGTGGGGACATCATATTCAGTCTCAATAAAGCATATAACTCCATCGAATGAGCATAAATTCAATTGTCTTTATTATAAAATATTGAATCATAATTACCAATCAAGGACTAATAGTCAAATTATATTGGTATTGAGTCTGACCTAATTGAGTGTACTGAAAAAGCGCTTCTAGTAACATTGTGTTAGCCATAATGCTGACAGATGGATATTTTTCCCCCCAAAAAAAACCATTGTAAAGAAAACGCTCTGATCTTCATGTCTGCTCTCAGTGCCCCGGCATGGTGTGTTTTCTTGGGGAGTGATTTATGACTGTTACAGCAGGAGACACTCCCTCACACAGCTGCTGGCTGTGTCTGAACTAAACATCCCCATAGACCTAGAAAATTTGCAAATGACTCACAGATCTTCTGAACAGATAGGGATGCTGGATGATCAGTAAGGTTCAACTGTTAACCCTTCCCTACAGCGTTGTGAAACCCCCTGCAAGTTTTTGCACGTCGATTTCATTTTGCTGCCCCTTCGGTGAATTCACTATTCACCGCAGGTTCACCATAGAGCACCGAAGATGGAGTCACTAAACACTGCCGAACAGCAGAAAAACACCCCTCACTTTCCTATTCTCCTAATAGGTGTTTAAACTGATAAAAAATCTCTTAAAATTTACCTGAATCATAGAAAAAGGCCTTTAAAAAATAATAAAAGGGTCACAAAATAAAAAAAAAACTTTTAAAAAAATTGGGAAACAAACATTTTGTGCAGAAAATACAATAAATATAAAAAGGTGTTTTAAAAAATAAATAAAAAGACATTCTGCTGAAAATGAAACTAATATTTATTTCTTTTAAGTTAAAAAAATGATATTTCTTTACATTGAATCATACGGGATTCACCTGTTTAAACCTGCCGAACTGAAACACTGAACATCGGGGCATTTCACTGACATTTCAGTGCAGTTTGGCATTCTGTGAATAAATTAACCATTGTTTCTCTATGGGACGATGTCGATGCAGCTGAAGACTGCCAATCTGCGGCAAACTGCATCGTATTTCGCTGTCAATTTGCAAGGATTTGGTGAAGTGACAGTTTAGTGAATGGACGAACTGCCCCGAAAATTGCACTGTATGGGGAAATTCACTGTTCGGTGCAAATCGGTGGCAAGTTTGCCACTTAGAGAATAATCCCTATACTTTTTTTGAGGAGTAAGAGGTGGTATATAATTATACTTGGTTATGTATACAGTATGTGTGTATGCTTTTGCACTAAAGCAAAACAGTGGAATGGGGGAAAAAAAACCTTTACAGCCCTTCAGAGTTAATATTAGAAGCATCCTTGCTATCTGAAGACCCCCCTGAACAATCCCAGGCTGAGCTGTCACATTTTAGATGTTTAATCCCTCCCAGGAAAGAGAAGAAGAAAAAAACATGGCCGCCTCCGGGAGAAGAACAGTCAGATTAAAAGCTACAAAAAATCACAAAACTCCACTGGAAGTTGTAAAATAAAAATCTTTACTGGTTTAATAAAGCTACGACAAAACACAAATAAAAAATCTCTATAAAAGACAGCAGTTTCACACCATAAGATCTGGGACGTGTGGTCTGAGGCGAACCTTGGTTGAGTTCACCTGTTGTCATTATTACTGCTTGTAGTGTCTTTTCGTTAGATGGGTGTACCCCCACCCTCTATCATTTTATTTTCATCTCCTTTCCTACTCTTGTCACTTCTTCCCCTATGTTATATCTTTGCTTGTTCCTGGTCTGGTCCCTTCTTTTCCCTGCCTCTTTCTGTCTCATCGTTCTCTGTGCTCCTCGTGGTACGGCGATTGCCGTGTTGCCTTAAAATATGGTGTAATGTTTTCGTAATTGAAGTTGTTACTCAATATTTCTGTTGATGACGGATAACAGATTGTACTGTATGCTTTTTACACCTTTTGAAAATAAAGACTTACAAAAAAAAAACCAGCAGTTTCAATTTTTAGATTCTGTTTACCGACCCGTTTTATATTTTATAGAGACTGCAACTCATGCGATACAATATATACAGGGAATAAGAATTAATTGAAATTCTACTTACGTCGCTTATGTTTCATAACCTAAGGAACAAAAAATATATGAAATTAAGTATATAAAGACTGTACTTCCTGAGAACACATAGGCCAATAAATGTCAGTAATTAGAATATCAGAAGGCGTGGGAGATTGTGGAAAATTTTCTTATGGCTCCCAAAACAGGGCAGGGTACCCATGTAATGCCTGTGAATGTGGTATGCTAAAGCCATTACAATATTTAATGCCAGTGCTCTTTTATGGAGGAATTGAGGAGGAGTGTGTCTGGAAACAATACAACTGTCAGTCGAACCCGATAGAATGCTAATTTCCAAATCTAGGCCCATGTCTATAACAGCCATGGCGGCAAGCAGCAACACTAGTTACGCCAGGGTAAATGTTTGCATATAGTTCCATGATAAATTGCTTTTAATTTCATCTTTTGACATTGATATATATTCAATAGGAATATTGCATTTCTTGGCCATATGGAATGAGGCTATGAAAAACAGGCTTAAATTATACAAAAATATTCACCTGCACTTACAATTTTACCCATAAAAAATGGGAACGGAAATATACAATATATAGCCTATAATACCCGTCAAATAACCTGAAAGATATAAGTGATATCACATAAAACAAAAATTAATACTTCTATTAATACCCTGGAAGTGATTTTTTTAAAATTATTCTTGAGATGATACTGTTGCAAGAAAGAATAATGGATTCCTAAAGAATCATTTGTTGCCTAGATAGACAGAAGATCATGGTTCCGATGTTTAAGCGCACACAATCACAGTATAATTTACATATGCAGGTTCAAAGGTCACACTAGAGCCTATATGTAATAGCCTACTAACAGGGTTATCCAAAGAGATTCGAAAAGTCATCGCAGGTTCGGTGACTTTTTGTTCTCTTCAATTCGGTTCCTTTTGTCGATTCCATTTCGGCGACCCTGCGGTGTATTCAGCAAACACCACAGGGTCCCCGAATTGCAGGGAAAAGCTGCCACAAATCCAACGAAAACTAACCGCAACACCCAGCGAATGCACGCCGAAACCCCTCAAAAACATCTGGATTAACTTGCCGTAAACCACAGAAAAAGCCCGAGCAGGAGCCGATCACACGCAGCCGAAGCAGCCGAGACCGCAGACAGGCAGTGAATAAATTAGCAAAACCGTGTGTGAAAATAAAACGCTGTTTGCAAAGAAACTACTGAGCGAAAATGTCTGAAATTTACATATGAGGTCCAGGGAATGATAATTAAGAGGGCTGTTACAGAAAAAAATAAGTAAACTTAAAAAAAAAATATCGGACTTTTAAAAAAAAAAATATATATTCTGGAAAATGCTTAAAATATCCTAAAAAATCTATAAATAAAGAGACTTTTTGCTGCAGAATTTTATAATGAACACTTTATTAGATATTGAATTAAAACGGGAATATCTTTAACATTGAAGCCTATGGGATTCTCCTGAATAAACTTGCCGAATTAAACCACCGAATGGCCGGGCATTAGGGGAACCTTTCACTGCTGGTTTGTGTTCTCTGAATAGCCGAAGCAGTGCATTTTCATGGGGATTCACTGCCCTCGAACAGGCACCGAACAGGCACCGTATGTGCAGGCAATTCGCCAGAATTTGGCAAATTGCCTGCTCTCTGAATAGCCGAATGGCCAGGAAAGGTAACCGAATGCTGATTTTCAGCGTTCGGTTACCTTTCTCAAGCAATTCGGATCTCTTTGGATAACTGTCACGGGGACCCAGGGGATGCGGCGCCTGGCAGCAGCTTCCTCGCTGCTCGCTGGCCAGGCGCCGAATGTAAGCGCTTCCGGGCCCGCTCACGTGGGACGCCAAGGGGCGGGGCCTGGCGCTGTGACGCGGACCCGCCGGGTTTAAAACCCAGTCTCTCCCATACACCGGTGCCCTGACGTGGTATTCACCTCCCGCAGAGCTCTTGTGTGATTTTGGCTATCTCCTGTGTTAACCCTGTGTATGACCCTTGGCATTGGCAAACGAACCCTCCTGTGTATGACCCTTGGCATTGGCAAACGAACCCTCCTGTGTATGACCCTTGGCATTGGCAAACGAACCCTCCTGTGTATGACCCTTGGCATTGGCAAACGAACCCTCCTGTGTATGACCCTTGGCATTGGCAAACGAACCCTCCTGTGTATGACCCTTGGCATTGGCAAACGAACCCTCCTGTGTATGACTCCTGGCATTGGCATTTACTCTGCTCTAGGTTCTGCCCTTAACGTTGGTACCGAGGTCAGTCTATGTGGCATCCTAAGCACACATCAGACTACCTCTGCTATTACTAAAGTCCTAGGGAGGACTTGTGATCTGGTCTGTACCCCTGTCTGGTATTTCCCTTTCTTTGTCTGTTACCTGTTTCGTTGCCTTTATAGCTTTGCCGACCATTCAAGGATCGGAAGAGTAGAAAGGGAGCTGCATAAAGAGATTTATATCTTAGTAGTCAGAAAGATTCGTGACAATACTCTATTCCATACCTCTGTCTGGTGTTACCCCTTGTTTATATATTGTCTGGTTATTTGTCTGTTTAGTATCGCCGACCATTCAAGGATCGGAAGGGTAGAGAGCGGTCTGCGTAAAGGGACCACACTTTTGGTAATCAGGGGGATCCGTGACATTACGTCAGGGCCAATGGATCCCGCAGACCTCTCTAACCAGCTGGCACGTATCGCAGCCAGACAAGAGGAACAGGACCATAGGATGGACCAGATTTCTCTCGCTCTGCAAACCCTGCTAAATCGGTCCAATACAGGTACCACAAACCCTCCAGATCCAGTGTTACCTAGGGTCAGTCCGGTCTCCCCTGAAGGACATAGGCTTAGTATGAAGGCACCCCTACGCTATGATGGTACACCAAGCCTATGTCGGGGGTTTTTGACTCAACTCGAGATTCTGTTTGAGAACAATCCAGGTTCTTGTATGTCTGATAAAGCCAAAGTAGGATATCTGATTAATCATTTAACAGAAAAAGCTTTATTGTGGGCTACGCCGTTGTGGGAAAATAAGAAACCCATCATTTATGACTATGAGGGTTTTACCTCTGAGTTAAAACGTACCTTTGATCCCTCTAGAAGGGCTACCAATGCGGGTAGGTCCTTGTTTCATATCAAACAAGGTAATAAGAGGGTTGCCGATTATGCCATAGAGTTTAAGACTTTGGTTTCTGAAGTACTTTGGCCGAACGACGTTTTAACCTTAGCCTTTACCGAAGGCTTGAACGAGGCTTTTATGTTTGAACTGGCTCCCTTAAAATTACCAGAAAGTCTGGACCACCTGATAGATTTCTGTATAGCCATGGACGATCAAATCAGGGAAAGGAGACACACCAGAGATAGACCCAGAAGGGTCTTGCCTCCTTTACCCTCGTTACCCAGACACCCCAGTACATCAGGTGGTCCGGAGAATGAAAAAACTGATTTACCGGTCGTTGAACCCATGCAAATAGGGAGGACAGGTATTTCAGAAGCAGAAAAAGCTCACAGAAAAGAAAAGGGGCTCTGCTTTTATTGTGCAGGGGCAGATCACTTCCGCCTTCGATGTCCTCAGAGACCCAGGGTTGGCAGGGTTGAACATAGCAGAGTGGGATTCAGAACAGGAGACACCCAGGTTGTCGGTTCTTTATGTGCCTCCTTTGTGGATAATGAAAAGAAAAAATCCAGGATTCTGTTACCGGTCTCCCTAACCTGGGAGGGGGTTCACCTCAAGACTGAGGCGTTTTTGGACTCTGGGGCCTCAGGCAATTTTATGGATAAGAATTTTGCTGCCAAAAACCTCATACCACTGGTTCTCAGGGAAAGGCCTCTAAGGGTGGAGGCCATAGATGGTAACCCCCTGGCATGTCCTCATATCACTCACGATACAGTCGATGTGTGTATGAGAATAGGAGTTTTGCACCAGGAGACTATAAGATTTCAAATCATTGAATCACCCTCATGTCCTGTCGTCCTTGGGTTTCCATGGCTAACAGAGCACAACCCAGTAGTCGATTGGGTCCAGAGAGACATAAAATGTTGGGGTCAGAGTTGTCAGTCTAAGTGCCTAGGCACAGTTAATGTGATTGGTAGCCTCAATATTGCCACAGCCCCTCCTTTGTCCACAGAGGTCCCTGAATGTTACCTGGCATTAAAGGAGGTGTTCTCTAAAGCCAGGACTGAGGTTCTACCACCACATCGTCCATATGACTGTGCCATTGACTTGCTCCCCGGTACGATGCCTCCTAGGGGTCACGTATACCCTTTGTCGCAAAGGGAGAACGACGTTATGGAGGAATATATAAGGGAGAATCTGGAACGAGGATTCATTAGACGGTCCTCCTCTCCAGCAGGAGCAGGTTTCTTTTTTGTCTCCAAGAAAGAGGGAGATCTGCGACCTTGCATCGACTATAGGGGTTTAAATAGGATCACTATAAGAAATGCATATCCCATACCCCTCATAACAGAATTGTTTGACCGATTAAAAGGGGCTCGTATCTATACTAAGCTTGATTTACGCGGAGCGTACAACCTGGTCAGGGTTAAGAAGGGAGACGAGTGGAAGACGGCTTTTAATACACGTAGCGGGCATTACGAATACCTGGTGATGCCTTTTGGGTTGTGTAATGCGCCAGCCGTCTTTCAGGACCTTATAAATGACACTCTAAGGGAATTCCTGCAAGAATTCGTCATAGTATATCTGGATGATATCCTGATATACTCTCCTGATGTGGACACTCATCATGTCCACGTCAAACAAGTGTTGAAAAAACTATTGAAGGCTGGATTGTACTGTAAGCTAGAAAAATGTCTATTCGACATAGTAACTGTGCAATTCCTTGGTTATATTATAACTCCTGGGGGGTTTCAAATGGATCCTAAGAAGCTCTCAGCTATTCTTGACTGGCCTTTACCCCAAGGACTTAAAGCCATTCAGAGGTTTCTGGGGTTCACGAACTATTACAGAAGGTTCATTAAAGATTTTTCGGCCTTGGTGGCCCCCCTCACGGCTATGACAAAGAAAGGGGTGGGAAATCAGAAATGGACACCTCAAGCCACTCAAGCCTTTGAGACACTAAAGCAAGCCTTTACTACTGCCCCTGTTCTCCGGCATCCAGATCCGGCTCTGCCTTTCCAATTAGAAGTTGACGCCTCCGAACTAGGTCTTGGTGCAGTCTTGTCCCAAAGGGAGGCTCCTGACAAACCCTTGCATCCATGCGGCTTCTATTCTCGAAAGTTGTCCCCGGCAGAGAAGAACTATGACATTGGAAATAGAGAATTGTTAGCAGTCATCGCAGCCTTGGCCGAATGGAGATACTTATTAGAAGGGTCTAAGGACCCCATTGTTATCATAACCGACCATAAGAATCTCACGTACATTGGAGATGCCAAACGTTTAAACTCCAGACAAGCGAGATGGTCATTGTTTCTTTCAAGTTTTAATTACGTACTTACCTATAGACCTGGGTCCAGAAACATTAAAGCAGACGCATTGTCGAGACAGTATGAGTCTTATGAACATAATATCCAAGATCAGCATCCCATTGTACCCCAGGAGAGGATTATAGCCGCTACCACGATTAGTGTTTCGTCTCCTCTAATGAAAAGGTTGCAGACCGTCCAGGGTGCAGCTCCTGGGGGAAAACCTCCTGCGAAACTCTTTGTACCTGAGAACGAAAGAGAAGAGGTACTTCACATCTATCATGACAATAAAACTTCCGGGCATATGGGTATCACCAAGACTGTGTCTAGTATCAGTAAACTCCTCTGGTGGCCCACGTTGCGCCGAGATGTCAAAGATTACATTGCCGTGTGCGAAGTGTGCACAAGGCAGAAAAGTCCCAAAACAGCACCCATTGGCTTGCTCCAGCCTTTGCCGATCCCCGAACGACCCTGGTCACATGTAGCCATGGATTTTATAGTAGAGCTACCTGAGTCAAGAGGGAATACAGTGATACTTACGATCATAGATCGATTTTCCAAGATGGGTCACTATGTTCCTCTTCAGAAACTACCTTCGGCAGCTGAACTGGTGCCCATATTCATTGCCAATGTAGTCCGCATTCACGGTGTCCCTCGGGAGATAGTCTCTGATAGGGGGACCCAATTCATCTCCGGATTCTGGAGAGGGTTTTGTAAGAACGTGGGAATAGACCTCTCTTTCTCTTCGGCCTATCACCCCCAGACCAATGGAGCAGCAGAACGAGCAAACCAAAACGTAGAGAAATATCTCAGGTGCTTCATCTCAGAACAACAGGATAACTGGTCAGATCTGCTACCATGGGCAGAATATGCTATTAACAGCGCAGTGAGTGAATCCACAGGTCATTCTCCTTTCTTCACTGTTTATGGCTTTGATCCTCCCGTGCTCCCCGCCACGTTTCCTGATACCACGATTCCTGCTTTAGATAAACAACTGGCATCATTGAAAGAGACTTGGGGGAAAGTGAGACGGGCACTGGAGGAAAGTAGTGCCATCCAGAAAACTAAGGCCGACAGACACAGGAGGCAGGCACCCGTATATCAAGTTGGGGACAGGGTTTGGCTGTCTTCACGTAATATCAAGCTCTTAGTGCCTTCCATGAAGTTGGCTCCTAGGTATATCGGCCCATATAAGATTCTACGGCGACTCAACCCTGTCTCCTATGCTTTGGCGTTACCCCCCCATTTTAAAATACACAATGTGTTCCATGTAAACCTTCTGAAGCCGCTGTTATGTAACCGATACACCAAAGTCCATGCTCCACCGCCTCCTGTCTCTGTGGAGGGCGAGGAGGAATTCGAAGTTAAGGCCATTCTGGGTGCCAGGCTGTCTAGGGGGTCCTTGCAGTATTTGGTCGATTGGGTGGGGTACGGTCCAGAGGATCGTTCTTGGGTACCAGCTGCGGAAGTCCATGCTCCTAGGCTAGTGAAGGCCTTCTATTTGGCGCACCCCAGTGCCCCTGGGGGTCGTCCAGTGGCCGCCCCTGGAGGGGGGGTTCTGTCACGGGGACCCAGGGGATGCGGCGCCTGGCAGCAGCTTCCTCGCTGCTCGCTGGCCAGGCGCCGAATGTAAGCGCTTCCGGGCCCGCTCACGTGGGACGCCAAGGGGCGGGGCCTGGCGCTGTGACGCGGACCCGCCGGGTTTAAAACCCAGTCTCTCCCATACACCGGTGCCCTGACGTGGTATTCACCTCCCGCAGAGCTCTTGTGTGATTTTGGCTATCTCCTGTGTTAACCCTGTGTATGACCCTTGGCATTGGCAAACGAACCCTCCTGTGTATGACCCTTGGCATTGGCAAACGAACCCTCCTGTGTATGACCCTTGGCATTGGCAAACGAACCCTCCTGTGTATGACCCTTGGCATTGGCAAACGAACCCTCCTGTGTATGACCCTTGGCATTGGCAAACGAACCCTCCTGTGTATGACCCTTGGCATTGGCAAACGAACCCTCCTGTGTATGACTCCTGGCATTGGCATTTACTCTGCTCTAGGTTCTGCCCTTAACGTTGGTACCGAGGTCAGTCTATGTGGCATCCTAAGCACATATCAGACTACCTCTGCTATTACTAAAGTCCTAGGGAGGACTTGTGATCTGGTCTGTACCCCTGTCTGGTATTTCCCTTTCTTTGTCTGTTACCTGTTTCGTTGCCTTTATAGCTTTGCCGACCATTCAAGGATCGGAAGAGTAGAAAGGGAGCTGCATAAAGAGATTTATATCTTAGTAGTCAGAAAGATTCGTGACAATACTCTATTCCATACCTCTGTCTGGTGTTACCCCTTGTTTATATATTGTCTGGTTATTTGTCTGTTTAGTATCGCCGACCATTCAAGGATCGGAAGGGTAGAGAGCGGTCTGCGTAAAGGGACCACACTTTTGGTAATCAGGGGGATCCATGACAATAACCCTGTAAGTAAGTTCTAGGTGGACCCAAATATTGAACTTTTTTATGACTGTATAATTTTTTGATACACATTGTATATTGTAAGATTCTGCTTCCCTTTTCCAGCTCATTTATTCCAAAATATACTTTTGTTGGAGTATTTGCAGCACTTATTTTCATTAAATCTACTATTATGAGCCCATATCTCATGTGCACAAACATCTTCTGCATTGACTTTTTCTTGGCGTCTCATGACTTGCTCCGTAACATTAGCGATGGTGAAAGCCTAACAGCATCCATATCTGATTACTCTCCAGTCACTATGACACTTGACTTTACTCCACTCAAGTCTTGATATTGATGCTCTCCAAATTATCCAGCAGACAATGACACCTTTCACTGTAGGTTAAAGACAGATTGGGTGACCTATGGGGGCAACGTAGAGCAGAGCTATCAAACTCCGGCCCCCAAGAGGTTTCTGAACTACCACTCCCATGTTTCCCTGGCCATCTATTGCATTGAAGGAATTATGGGAATTGTAGGCATCAACATATGGGGGGGACATATGTTTGACAGCCCTGACTTGGAGCATATCAATGACCACATGCTTTTCTGGCCGACCTCAAAAGGTAGTAATGATGAGGGGGATATCATTGCTCATGTAACCAAGCTCCGCAGAGAATGGCAACCTATGGTCCGGGCCTTGGAAAAGGAAGTAGATGAGGCTTACCAACATTTTCTCGGTTCCTCCAGCACACACCAAAGAACCATATCTCATTCCAAATGCCTCCTTAACACTTTTTCAGCAGCTGACACCTAAACACACCTGAACCACACTTAACATATTTTTTGATTGCTGAGGAAATGTCGACACTAGTTCTGGCCAGATTTGCTAACCCCAAACAACCCAGACATTTCATTACACAGATGAGAGGACCTAGGAGGGGAAATGAATTGAACACCAACATATGCCTACCAGTCTGGAAACACTATGTCAAAGTTGACCAAGGGGAAGGACCGTCTCAAAGCGGGCATAGAATTTCTAAAGCAGGCAGGTTTGCAGAGACATACTAACGCCCAAGGGCAGACAATAAAGGCACCCATTACTCCTGTAGAACTCAAAACACACTCTGCACCCTTCCCTCACTCAAAGCCCCAGGTCCGGATCATTTTACTGCAGCTTATTTCAAGATCCTGCTGGACCAGCTTAGATGGACCTTTTCCATGACATGCACATTTAGGCTGTGGTCAGACCAGCGCACTTTTAACGTGCGTTCTGGCGCACATAATTACGGCCGCACTAGCAGCAGATGACGGGCAATGACGGCCAATATACGATGTACGGCCGCACAAAAGTCCGGCCGTGCAACGCAAGTGGAATTTGAACACATTTTTTTTGAGAACGCTGAACCGCTAGTACTGACGTACTGAGTGCGCAGCTGCGGCATAGCGGCGTGTTTGCGTGATTAGGAGATGTCAGACACTGCTAATGTCCAGCCTACATAACGTCCAGACGCAAAAAGAGTTTTATTGACGATCCGTACAAAATCACGCCCGAAAATGCACGTCGTCTGACCGTTTTTGCGCATTCCGTGAAAAAATACGTCAATGCGTTCGGACGCACTTTTTCACGTTCGCGGGGAAAAATGCTTTCGTCTGACCCTAGCCTAAGAGGCCATCCCTCACCCCTTTACAAGAATCAAACGCGATCTTGCTCCCACAACCAAGGAAAGACCACATCCTCAACAACAGGGCTTTGTTAGGAGTCGCATACGCATGGCCATAGACTTTACCTCTGCACCCCAACAAAGGACAGAGACGTCCTCCTCCTCCTCTGCCTAGGTGCCAATGAGGACTTTGATTATATTAGGATCCACATTCTAAATTCATTTTATTTATATGAAATGAAAAAGACCTACTAAGAGTTGAGTTTCTAAACAGGCATTTTCAGTATGGTCCATCGTGCATGCAAGGAGTGAGGCGTTTGTGGGCTCCTAGTGGTAAATCTTAACCACAATTGTTGTGGATGGTACAAAGACAGAGTAACAGAAGGTAGCTGCTGGGTTGAGGTATGAGCAGGGGTCAAGTCAAGCAGAAACATATGGGAACACGCTTCCTTCACTATCAGGGTTATTCAAAGAGAATCGAAAAGTCACTGCACGCTCGGCGACTTTTCGTTCTCCTCAATTCAGTTCGATTTGGCGATCCCATTTCGGCGACCCTGCGGTGTATTCAGCAAGCAGCACAGGGTCCTCGAATTGCAGGGAAAAGTCGCCGCAAACCCGCCGAGAACTCAATGCAAAACGAGGGCAAACGCACACCGAAAACCCACAAAAACATCTGGATTAACCCCGCCGTACACACCGGAGAAACTCGAATAGGAGCCGATCAGAGCAGCCGCTGGAAAAAGCCGATACTGCAGACGAATGGAGTGAGAAAAAAAAAAAAAAACAGTTCACTTGAATGTTTGAAAAGCAAAACGCTGTTTGCAAAGAAACTACTGAGCGAAAATGTCTGAAATTTACATATGAGGTCCAGGGAATGATAATAAAAAGGGATGTTACAGAAAAAAGAAGAAAAGTTTAAAGAGAAAATTTAAAAAAATAAAATAAAATCGGAAAAAAGAATCCCGAAAAATGCTTAAAAGTTCTTACAAAATCCATAAATAAAGAGACTTTTTACTGCAGAATATTATAATCAACGGTTTATTAGATATTGAATTAAAACAGGAATATTTTTAACATTGAAGCTAATGGGATTCGCCTGAATAAACCTGCCGAATTAAACCACCCAATGGCAGGGCAATTAGGCAATTTTTCACTGCTGGGTTTTGCTCTCTGAATAGCCGAAGCATTGCTTCTCTATGGGGATTTCACTGCCCTCGAACAGGCACCGTATGTGCAGGCAATTCGCCAGGATTTGGCGTATTACCTACTCTCTGGATAGCCGAATGGCCAAGAAAGGTAACCGAACGCTGATTTTCAGCGTATGGTTACCTTTCTCCAGCAATTCGGATTTCTTCGAATAACCCTGTATTTTTTCAGAAAGATTGCAGGTCCCTTTAAGGCTAGGGTCAGACGAAAGCATTTTTCCCCGCGAACGTGAAAAAGTGCGTCCGAACGCATTGACGTATTTTTTCACGGAATGCGCAAAAACGGTCAGACGACGCGCATTGTCGGGCGTGATTTTGTACGGATCGTCAATAAAACACTTCTTGCGTCTGGACGTTATGTAGGCTGGACATTAGCAGTGTCTGACATCTCCTAATCACGCAAACACGCCGCTATGCCGCAGCTGCGCACTCAGTACGTCAGTACTAGCGGTTCTGCGTTCTCAAAAAAAATGCGTTCATTTTCCACTTGCGTTGCACGGCCGGACTTTTGTGCGACCGTACATCGTATATTGGCCGTCATTGCCCGTCATCTGCTGCTAGTGCGGCCGTAATTATGTGCGCCAGAACGCACGTTAAAAGTGCGCTGGTCTGACCCCAGCCTTAGCCAACACACTGAAAAGCTTGTATTAGGTTTCAGTCACATGTCTCTTTATTAAGTCTATAGAAATATATAGAAATTATCCGAATGATCCCCTAAAAACCCAGCTTCTCATCTATTTTTAGGGATACTACCACTTACATGCGCTGTAACGAGTTTACGTGTACATAACAAATGAAAAACCACCTTATAAAACACATGCTGCTGGTTTTTTTCTTTCTCTGAAGTAATGGCACGTAAAAAAGGAAAATACATTTAAGTTTTTACCTCTTTTTTCCATTTTGTGGATTTTTCCCATGGTGCAACATTTACCAAAATCTGTGCAAACGATTTACTTTACAGATGAGGTTTAGTTTTTACAGCATTTATCAGTCTGTGAGGTGGAAGAGTGAATGATTAGATAAGGCTGCAGGGGGTGTATTGTTCTCCAGGCTACCGGAGATAAACTATGGCAGCTGAATGAGATTAGACAGGGAGCTCAAGAGACTTCTAATCGAACCCACGGGGATGTCCTTTGAATACATCCCACACAATACAATGATGTGAGTCGGTGACTGACCCATAGACTCCATTCTATGGCCACTGCCACAAAGTGAGGACCAAGTGATGTAAAGATACTGTGAGGGGTGGCGCAGTTTACATCACAAAATGGATGTGCCACATACACAGTAAAATATTTTCTTAACTAAACATACGAGAGAAAAACAAAAGCACATATAAGATATCAGCCATATATAATAAGGACATTTCATTTTTTGGTGGTAGGGGCCGTTTAAACATTGACATCACATTTGAGTGTGGGGTTACAGGTTAAGTGGGACATGTCAATGGTTAATTTGGTGGAGTAGAAATCTTGGAGGGTCCCCACGCTTATTTTTTTGGGACTAGACCCCTGCATATGAAGGTTGTATGTTAATGAAGGTTATACTTCAATCTAATAGCAGGACTTTATGGGTAACATCTGCAAACATGCTCCCTGTGTGCAAGGATCACCATCAGGGCAGTAAAGGGGATGGTGGGCCGCAGCCCTGCTGAACGCCAGCCCCCCAGTATGCTGTGATTTCTCTGGTGACTCAGTGGTATAACAGAGCGCCCTGCGCATGCGTCTGGTGCCATCACTTAGCAGGGGATCTCTGTGGTTGTGGTCAGGTGCAGCTGAGTGAGAGGCCTGTTATTAAGATGGCTGGCTCCATAGAAAACACACTGCCTATAAACAGGTAGCATTGGGAGCGGCAGCTTATTTAATGCTCTCGCGGACCCCCGAGCGGGTCCACAATAGCTTCCCATCAATCATCAGGTCAAGAGGACCACTGGCTGTCTAGGAAAGTGCCTGCTCCACCAATGTGAGCTGCCAATCATGCTGCTTGTCTGGTGTGCAGGAGGAGCCTGGTAGAGAAAATGAGGAGGGGGAGTTAGTGGCTCATGGGAGCTGGGTTGGGGCTATGGAGGAGATCAGAAGATTTATGGGGAGCAATGGGTGTTGGGAGCATTTTAAGGGGATCTGGGGCTGGGTAATAGGATTTTGGTGTGTTTTAAGAGGACCTGGTGTTAACTGGAGCTGGGAGATTTATTGGGACCTGGGTGTAATGGGACTTGTGGGGATTTATGTGGACACAGGGTAATGGGATTTGATATTTATGGGGAACTGGGAGTTCCCAGTTAGTCGATTTAGAAAGTGAGATAAATGGGAGAATTTTTCTGGTTTGGCTATTTTGACATAGAATTTTCACTTCTCCAGTCATTCTCCTGGTTTTCACCTATCTCTGAATGACCCTGTACGTCAATGCCTGTATACCTTTAAAGGAAATCTCCTAAACTGAAAAAAAGCCCAATTTCGGACACAAAAGGAATAGATTTTGTCAATTGGGCCGAAATATAAATAGATATATATATATATATATATATATATATATATATTTTTAAAGAACGGTCGCTTAACACAAGAAGGCAGAAAATAAATCAATATCATGTACAGATGGTTAGATTGTTTGCCTAATTTCCTGTTGTCAGACATATCACGCAGAAAGCTTCACAAACAGCTTATGTCTGGCTGCAGGTGGGTAAAGCATTATAAGCGTAACTCATCTTTAATGATGTGTAGTTACCAATAGCTGTAGCTCAGTATTTTTTTAAAGTGCACATATAATCATAGGAGGGAGTGGTGGTTAAGTCTTTAACCACTTAGGCTGCTAAGGACGCGCTCAGCGCGTTCAGCCAAGTGGTTACTCCTGTGCTATGGACGCGCTGAGCGTGTCCTAGCACAGGAGGCAGCCGGGATTCCGGCCGATCGCTGCGGCCCCCCCCCCGGTGCGGGCTGACATCTTGGATGTCAGTCCAGCATCCGGGACCCCAGCAGGCACAAGCTAGCGCGATGACGTCTATTGCAGGCACCCCCCTGCGAGTGCGGGGAAAGTGCCTGAAGGGGAGGGAGGGTTCTTTTGACCTCTCTCCCTCCCCAACCGAGCGGGCCACCGCGAAAAGGCAGGCACTGCTTGGAAGGGCACAGCCTGCCCTTCCAATCGGTGCCTGTCTTTAACCCCTAGGGTGCTGGATTGTGATTCGGCGCCAACGGGCGCCATATGGCGGCCCCCTCCCGGAGCTGGCTGACATCTTGGATGTCGGTCAAGCATCAGGGATCTCCCCCTGACTCAGTTCTGGAGTTAACCCCTAGGGGGGTCATTGGAACCCCTATCTCTCGATCCGTGGCAGCTAGGGGTTAACATGACCATGTTAAGTGTAAGAAAAGAATAACATTAAAAAATATATATTTAAAAAAAAAAAAAATTGGTCTTTTTGTTTTGTTAATGCAGCAATATTGTTCCCATTTCAATTATAATGTGAACAATGATGCTGCACTGACGATTTTTTCTATGGGGGGGGGTTTGCTAAAAAGCACATAATTTCCCTCAAAAAAATGTAACGAGTCCCCATCTCTAATTTTTTTAACAAGCACATCCCATAGAAAATATAATCGCAAACGCTCACATGATAAAAAGAGAAAAAAACACTTAACATGCTGCAAAT
The DNA here is from genome assembly GCA_009667805.1 of Leptobrachium leishanense. NCBI lineage: Eukaryota > Metazoa > Chordata > Amphibia > Anura > Megophryidae > Leptobrachium > Leptobrachium leishanense. The sequence goes on from CM019067.1 coordinate 17,940,538, forward strand.
TATTGAAAATTCTAATTTATTGCATTTTTCGCTAGAATATACAGGCAGGACATGACGGATACATATAATAATGACATATTATGAATCTACCGAGTCTGCCGGAAAGATCGATATATAATATGTCTGGGTCATATAATAAAACGCGGCTTCAAAACGCGTTTAAACATGATGAGCGAAACCGGTAAAAATGAGCTCAGCACACAGCGGTGTGAAATGGCTCAGCAGCGAAAGGGTTAAAATAAATTTGGAATAATTAACATTTTTTACTAAATATATAAAGTGCATGGAGAGAAATTCCTATTGTTGTCAGGTTTAAACTTTTTTTAATAATGTTAAATGAAGAATTATTACAATATATATATATATATATATATAATCTACTGAATGAGGAAGGAATATGTGATGGTAACATACAGCCCTCTAGTGGAATAACCTGAAGTATCTCGCAAGGAGCCTGAGGTGATGGTCTGCAGTAAAGAAGAACTACATCATCCTAATGACTTTATGTAGCTATTATTTGCTGCTGAAGTATTTTCACAGATTTTCCAATAAAAGTGATTTAAGTGAAAAGCAGGAGCTCTCCGTATACTCACCACCCCAGATAACAAGCCAGTTCTGGGTTCACTAACTCACTCTTTAATAGTTTTCACTGTGTTTATTGTCGTTAATGAACTAATGGCAAATGAAGAGATGCTGGAAATCCTTGATAGAGGCGTCTCCTCGCTTCGTTAGCCCAGTTTGTGTCCCAGACCTGAACGGATTAAGAAAAGTCTCCTTCAGATGAGGAGCCTGAAACGTGGGGATCAGTGCTCAAGATGGGTTTCGATGTGCAGAAGGCTCCCCTCGCCGCCGGTATCCAGAAGGAGTACTGATTCTAGTCCAAACCCACCCTGTCAATAGTCAGAACTCCTTGTTGGGGAAAACAGACAGGTAGCCTTTAATTAATCATATGAGCCAAATAAATGTAGTGCAAGCAGGGACCTGGAGACCAATGGAAGATGACTCCCTGGTGTCCCATCTCCTCCTCAAGTGAGCCAGTCTCCAGCCATCCCCTATTTTAATCTCCAGACACGAAACAATAGGATTCCATGCAATCACAGATTGAGCATCAGACTGTCTGAATCAGGGGCGGACTGACCCATCGGGCACTCGGGCACTGCCCGAGGGCCCGCGTGTCGGTAGGGGACCGCCCGGTTTGGGCAGATACAGTGGGCCTGCCGTCGGTTTCCCTCCGTTGATGATTGCAATTAACAGGCAGCCAGCGGCGCACTCTGAAAATGCCGCGGTGGCGCCTGCGCCGCCCCCTCACGTGACACGGCTGCCTGTTAATTGCAATCATAATCATAGGGAAACCGGCGGGGGCCCACTGTGTCCGCCCAAACCGGGCCAGCAAAGGTGAGAGCTGGGGGCAAAAATAACCATGTAAACTGGGGCAAATATACCCATGAGTGCTGGGGGGCAATTGCAAATATACCCATGAGTGCTGGGGGGCATATATACCCATGAGAGCTGGGGGGCAAATAAACCCATGAGTGCTGGGGGGCAAATATACCCATGAGAGCTGATGGGGGCAAATATACCCATGAGTGCAGGGGGGCAAATATACAATCAGGTCCAGAAATATTTGGACATCGACACAATTCTAACATCTTTGGCTCTATACACCACCACAATGGAGTTTGAATGAAACAAACACAATGTGCTTTAACTGCAGACTGTCAGCTTTAATTTGAGGGTATGTACATCCAACTCAGGTGAACGGTGTAGGATTTACAGCAGTTTGCAGATGTGCCTCCCACTTGTTAAGGGACCAAAGGTAATGAGACAATTGGCTTCTCAGCTGTTCCATGGGCAGGTGTGTGATATTCCCTCATTACCCCAATTACAATGTGCAGATAAAAGGCCCAGAGTTCATTTCAAGTGTGCTATTTGCATTTGGAATCTGTTGCTGTCAACTCTCAAAATGAGATCCAAAGAGCTGTCACTATCAGTGAAGCAAGCCATCATTAGGCTGAAGAAACAAAACAAACCCATCAGAGAGATAGCAAGAACATTAGGTGTGACCAAAACAACTCTCCTGAGTTGGATGTACATACCCTCAAATTAAAGCTGACAGACTGCAGTTAAAGCACATTGTGTTTGTTTCATTCCAACTCCATTGTGGTGGTGTATAGAGCCAAAGATGTTAGAATTGTGTCGATGTACTAATATTTCTGGACCTGACTGTACCCATGAGAGCTGGGGGACAAATATACCCATGAGTGCTGGGGGAAAATATACCAATGTGAGCTGGGGGGCAAACATACCAATGAGAGCTGGGGGCAATTGCAAATATACCCATGAGTGCTGGGGGCAAATACACCCATGAGAGCTGGGGGGCAAATACACCCATGAGAGCTGGGGGGCAAATATACCCATGAGAGCTGGGGGCAAATATACCCATGAGTGCTGGGGGAAAATATACCAATGAGAGCTGGGGTTAAATATACCCATGAGTGCTGGGGGGCAAATGTACCAATGAGAGCTGGGGGGCAAATATACCAATGTGAGCTGGGGCAAATATACCAATGAGAGCTGGGGGGCAAATATACCCATGTGAGCTGGGGCAATATATATCGATGTGAGCTGGGGCAAATATACCCATGTGAGCTGGGGCAATATATATCCATGTGAGCTAGGGCAAATATACCCATGTTAACTGGGGCAAATATACCCATGTGAGCTGGGGGCAATATACACTATATTACCAAAAGTATTCACTCACCCATCCAAATCAGGAGCTGGGCAGGTGAGCAAATACTTTTGGCAATATAGTGTATATACATGCGTGCTGGGGGAAAAAATATATATCCATTTGAGCTGGGGCAAATATATCCATGTGAGCTGGGGGCAATATATCCATGTGAGCTGGGGGGCAATATATATATATATGCATGACATTTTCCACAGGGACTTTCTGTGCCATGGCGCAGCCCTTGCTGCAATGAGTGGGTGATGGCTGGCTGCTGCAGCAGTGCGATGGCCATCTGCAAGTATGGAGGGGGCACATTTTGCTGCTGGGTCCAAGTGGATTTTCTAAAAGGTTATTTTTAGGAGTTCATAAATAAATTATTTAGCACAATAATGTACATGTGGGTGTTGCATTGTAGGGGGTGTTTTTTTTTATTGGTGTGTCCTCCTGTGGGTGCGGAACAAGGGGGCCCCATGACCTCCTATTGCCCGGGGGCCCCATTAGTTGTCAGTCCGCCCCTGGTCTGAATACATTAGGGAGCAGATAAAAGTTTGAACAATCAGACAATAGACTGATGGAGTGTCAAGATTTGGCAAACAAAAAACACTCAAACCTTTTGCCGGACTAAGGCTAGGGACAGATGAGCGCATTTTCTGCGGCCACCGTCAAAATGTACGTCGATGCGTGCGCACGCATTTTTTCACGGAATACGCGTAAGTGGTCAGACGATGCGCAATTCTGGACGTATTTCATGACGGTGGGGTAAAAAAAAGAGAAAAATCAGATGAATATAATCAATTGAGAAATGAAAAAATAAGGGCAAGGGTTATAAAAAGCCATTTTGGGGATGGTGGCGTTTTTCAAAGATGGATCCTGCACACGTCTTTGTGTTTGGTGCGATGGGGTACCTGTACCTAAGAGGAAGAGAAAGCGGCGAACCTGGGTTCATGAAATCAACGCTGCCAGACCGACGCATGGACACTTCGTGACGCTGTACAGGCCACTGCAAGAGAGGGACCCCGTGAAGTTCTTCAACTACATGCGGATGTCCATCGCCTCCTTTGATGAACTGTTGTCGCGGGTACGGGAGCCGCTGACCAAGAGGACACCAACATGCGGGCCGCCATACCACCGGAGGAGATGATAGTCATCACTTTGAGGTACGTACTGTCACACACCTGCATACATGACATCGCTGCCAGTCACCTGACATGAGTGCATCATGTCTGTAGTCACATGCCCACTGTTACATGCAACACACACACACACGGGCATCACATCACACGTACATAATCATAAATGACTCCGACAACAATGTAGAAAAATAATAATATAATATGAAATAAAATAACAGTAATATATTCTGGACATATATTAAAACTCGTTAACTGAAGGTCAGGATATATAAAACATCAAAACAAATAACACATAACAAACAAAAATAAAACATATTTATGACATGTATCACAGTTGCTGATACCGCCGAGCATCTGGGTCATGAGGGCCGGTGGTGTGGCTACAGCTGGACCCCGACTCTGTGTTGGCCTGGCTCCAGGGGGCATGGCTGGGCGGGTGGACAGCACCTCACTGGAGACGGAAGATCCACTGGCATTGGTGGATTGTGGCACAGCATGGTAGGCGGCTGCGTGATGGGGACGGGAAAGGATGTCCTCCAATATTGCCAGACATCTGTGCGGTACTCCATTTTCTCGCCTCGCTCATCTTGTTGAGGAGGAGCATACATGCATTGAAGAAAGACATGTCCACGGAGTCCGCAATCATGCAGCGTTGGTGTGATGGTTGGTCTGAGCCTCCATGAAGGTGACCATGGCCTGCTCCAGGTCTGCAGCTTGTGCCTTTCTCTCTGGCCAGGTCTGGTGCTGACCGTTGTTGCGGTACTTGCCACCTGTGGTGTCTCCGAATCCTCCTCCATTTGCGACTCAGCACCACCCCGGTTCTCCTCCTCCTGGCAGCTGGCAGAACCTCCTGGCACCATTTGTTGTACCTGTGTGCCGGAGGTCGATGGCTGGTCCATGCTGCTGACACTCCTGCGCGGCTCCTGGGTCCTGCGGAGGAACGATAGTTGCTCGGCATATATGTACCCACGGACCTTTTTCGCACCAGCTCCAGAGTGCGCAGCCATGGCCTGCTTCTTCTGGACGCGCATGTAGTTGTCGCGTACTGTGCGCCATTTGTTCATCGCCTCTGTGCTGAAAAACATGATGAGAGTGACATTAGCTTGTGTTCATGGTATGTGATCATATTCAAACATTTTTGGTTTGTCTTCTAGGTATCTCGCTAGTGGGTGCAGTTTGAAGGATCTGCATTATAGCTTCCGCGTTGGCAGATCAACAGCTGGTGAGATCGTCCGCAAGGTGTGCCAAACCATATGGGAGACCATGAAGGGCGAATGTTTGCCAAGACCGACACATACGGCATGTCTGGAAATTGCAGCAGGATTCTGGGAGAGAGCCAACTTTCCAAACTGCCTGGGAGCCGTGGATGGCAAACATGTCCGCATAGTGAAGCCACCGCACAGTGGCTCACTGTATCAGAATTATAAACATTACTTTTCTATAGGCCTACTGGCGGTGGCAGATGCCAACTATAATTTTGTGTACGTGGATGTCGGTTCATACGGCAAGGACTCTGACTCCACATTGTTCAGGAACTCCACACTGTGGAATGAAATTGAGAGTGGGACCCTGAACATCCCCAGACCCGCACCATTGCCTGGCAGTGACGTGGCAGTCCCCTATGCCTTCGTGGGTGACGAAGCATTCGGCCTATCCACACACCTCCTACGGCCCTACTCAGGGACACACCTGACTGTGAAGAAGCGGGTGTTTAATTATAGGCTGTCGCGGGCGAGACGGTATGTGGAGTGTACCTTTGGCATACTGACCAACAAGTGGAGGATTCTACATAGACCGCTGGATGTAAATGTGGACTTCTGTGTGGACATAGTGAAATGCTGTTGCATTCTACATAATTATGTGCGGGCCAGGGATGGTTTTAATTTTGACGATACCCTCACAGTTGTCGGTCTTGAGGATGATGTGAACTATGACATCATAGCTGTGAATAGATACACAGCAACAGGTATCGCGATGCTCTATCTAATTATTTCATCAGTGATGCAGGTGAGGTGCCCTGGCAGCTGGGGAGCATTTGAGTTTCACATCAATGATTACATTTGTTTGTTTATTATTATTATTGTGATTTACATTTTATGATTATGAATTAAATAATATTATACTCACTCTGTATGTGCTGCTCTTTCTCGGACCACGTATCATAATCCGGGTACACCTGACGGGACACCTCGACCCATGCGCTCGCCTTCTTCCCCTTGTCCTTATACCTCTCGCAGGCCGTATCCCAGATCCCTGGATGCTCCCCCACAGCGCTGATGAGCCTCTCGACGTCCATCTCTGGTCCAGACATCTTTCACAGTCGCAGGTACTCACCAACGCAATTCTAGGAAATCCGGCTGTTTGAACGTTATGTAGGCCGCACACTAGCAGCGTCTGACGTCTCCTAATCACGCACACACGCTGCCATGCGGCCGCAGCGCACTCTGTACGTCTGTAGCAGCGGTTTCACGTTCTGAGAAAAATGCGTTCATTTGCCGGTTGCATGGTGTCGGCGCACTTTTGTACGCACGTACTGCGTATATTGGCCGTCATTGGCCGTTATGTGCTGCTACTGCCGCCGTGATTTAGTGCGCCTGCACGCGCGTTCCGACTGCCCCACTCTGACCCTAGCCTTAAACATATTCTATACAGGGGGCTGTGACACACACAGTAATGATATCAGAAATCAGAACACTAACATAAGCATAAACAATAACGATATTAACAATATCCACACATAACACAGACGCATACCAACTCAACCGTGGTTTCCTCAGTCAACCAAACATTTTCCCAGTAGCGTTGAGGGGTGTCAAGGTGGACTTAAGCAGACTTCAGGGTCACAAATGTTTTTTTGGTTTCTTTTTAAAAAGGAGCTGTTTTCATCGTGCTGTCCTGCTATGTACACCACGCTTATTCAATGTTTCCATGTAGTAGACTCATGAATAGGGATGAGCCGAACACTCCCCGAGTTCGGTTCGAGCCCGAACCCGAACTTCCCATTTGTTCGGGACCGAACCCGAACCCGAACCCGAACCCCCATGCAAGTCAATGGGGCTGAAAATTCGTTTTTTTAGAGTGCCCTCCAAGAGGGCATATATGCTACATATTTGTCATAAAAGGTGTATGGGGGTCCGGGTAGTGCCCTGGGGACAGGAAACAAGGACAAAAAGTTTTAAAAAAAACGTTTTTAAAGGGACAGTGAGTTTTCCATGAAATAAGGGTTAAAAATAAAAACGAAAAATTCCTTCAAATATCGTGCGTAGGAGGTCCCCATAACCTGCCCGTGAAGTGGCGGATTTCTAGGATGTATAGAAACACTTAAAAACAAATAAATGACGTTTCATATGACGGTAAATGCTTTTCCTTTAATCTATCCATAAACAACTGCTTGGGGCGGCAGCCTGTATGAAAAGACATTTTAGGAGGCGCAGAAAAAGTTTAGTGTTTTTTTGGGCTAAATTATTGTGAAACTTATGCAGGCTTTGGATGAAAGTAACAACAGGTGCTTTAAAATTGGGCTTGTAGCGTCGGCAACAGTGCCGTCACACCGTAACCCCTCTGAGGATATGAATCGGATACAGGCGTCAATGGCAGTGCACCCAGATATTGTGCCTTTAGTGCCAGGCATGCAAGTACTATTATACAGTAACCCCTCTGTGGTATTGTGGAAGAGTGCAGGGGTGGACCATGTGGTCCTATATTGAAAAGATATGCATCTGGTTAAGTCGTCAGTGCACCCAGATATTGTGCCTTTGGTGCCAGGCCAGCAAGTATCATCATACAGTAACCCCTCTCTGGTATTGTGGAAGAGTGCAGGGCTGGACCATGTGGTCCTATATTGAAAAGATATGCATCTGGTTAAGGCGTCAGTGCACCCAGATATTGTGCCTTTGGTGCCAGGCCAGCAAGTATCATCATACAGTAACCCCTCTCTGGTATTGTGGAAGAGTGCAGGGGTGGACCATGTGGTCCTATATTGAAAAGTGTTTTTTTTTATCTGTTAATGGGTGTCAGTGCACCCAGATATTGTGCCTTTAATGCCAGGCCATCAAGTATCATCATACAGTAACCCCTCTCTGGTATTGTGGAAGAGTGCAGGGGTGGACCATGTGGTCCTATATTGAAAAGATATGCATCTGGTTAAGGCGTCAGTGCACCCAGATATTGTGCCTTTGGTGCCAGGCCAGCAAGTATCATCATACAGTAACCCCTCTGTAGTATTGTGGAAGAGTGCAGGGGTGGACCATGTGGTCCTTTATTGAAAAGTTTTGGATCTGGTAATGGGCGTCAGTGCACCCAGATATTGTGCCTTTGGTGCCAGGCCAGCAAGTATCATCATACAGTAACCCCTCTGTGGTATTGTGGAAGAGTGCAGGGTTGGACCATGTGGTCCTATATTGAAAAGATATGCATCTGGTTAAGGCGTCAGTGCACCCAGATATTGTGCCTTTAATGCCAGGCCATCAAGTATCATCATACAGTAACCCCTCTGTGGTATTGTGGAAGAGTGCAGGGGTGGACCATGTGGTCCTATATTGAAAAGATATGCATCTGGTTAAGGCGTCAGTGCACCCAGATATTGTGCCTTTGGTGCCAGGCCAGCAAGTATCATCATACAGTAACCCCTCTGTAGTATTGTGGAAGAGTGCAGGGGTGGACCATGTGGTCCTATATTGAAAAGTTTTTTATCTGTTAATGGGCGTCAGTGCACCCAGATATTGTGCCTTTAATGCCAGGCCATCAAGTATCATCATACAGTAACCCCTCTGTGGTATTGTGGAAGAGTGCAGGGGTGGACCATGTGGTCCTATATTGAAAAGTTTTTTATCTGTTAATGGGCGTCAGTGCACCCAGATATTGTGCCTTTAATGCCAGGCCATCAGGTATCATCATACAGTAACCCCTCTGTGGTATTGTGGAAGAGTGCAGGGGTGGACCATGTGGTCCTTTATTGAAAATATTTTGATCTGGTAATGGGCGTCAGTGCACCCAGATATTGTGCCTTTGGTGCCAGGCCAGCAAGTATCATCATACAGTAACCCCTCTGTGGTATTGTGGAAGAGTGCAGGGGTGGACCATTTGGTCCTATATTGAAAAGATATGCATCTGGTTAAGGCGTCAGTGCACCCAGATATTGTGCCTTTGGTGCCAGGCCAGCAAGTATCATCATACAGTAACCCCTCTGTAGTATTGTGGAAGAGAGCAGGGGTGGACCATGTGGTCCTATATTGAAAGGTTTTTGATCTGGTAATGGGCGTCAGTGCACCCAGATATTGTGCCTTTAATGCCAGGCCAGCAAGTATCATCATACAGTAACCCCTCTGTAGTATTGTGGAAGAGTGCAGGGGTGGACCATGTGGTCCTGTATTGAAAGGTTTTTTATCTGTTAATGGGCGTCAGTGCACCCAGATATTGTGCCTTTAATGCCAGGCCATCAAGTATCATCATACAGTAACCCCTCTGTAGTATTGTGGACGAGTGCAGGGGTGGACCATGTAGTCCTATCTTGAAAAGTGTATTTTTTATCTGTTAATGGGCGTCAGCGCACCCAGATATTGTGCCTTTAATGCCAGGCCATCAAGTATCATCATACAGTAACCCCTCTGTGGTATTGTGGAAGAGTGCAGGGGTGGACCATGTGGTCCTATATTGAATTTTTTTTATTTTTTTTAATGGGCATCAGTGCAGCCAGATATTGTGCCTTTCATGGCAGCAAGTGCCTTCACACCGTAACCCTTTTGTGGTATTGTGGAAGAGTGCTGGAGGTTTTGTGAATGCAGAAGAGGACATCCCCTATCTATTCCATTACTTCAGCATCAAGGGATTGATAGCTGCTGATCCAGGACTGATTAATTTTTATAAATGTCAGCCGGTCTACAGAGTCGGTGGACAGACGCACTCTTTTGTCTGTGACAAAATCTCCAGCGGCACTGAACATCCTTTCGGAAAGCACGCTAGATGAAGGGCAACCTAGTAGCTGCATAGCATATTGGCAAAGTTCTGGCCAGTGATCCAATTTCAACACCCAGTAAGCCAGTGGATCATCTGCTGGAAAGGTATCCAGGTCTGCCCTTGCCCCTAGGTAGTCCTGCACCATATGGTGAAGACTCTGGCAATGGGTGCCTACATTTGACGGCCCTGGGCGTCGAGGACTAAAAAAATAAAAAAATGCATCAGTCAAGCGGCCCTGGCCTTCACCGCTATTCCTCTGATCACCTGCAGCCTCAGAAGCACGTGTGTCAGCACTTGGTAATCTAACAGTGCCTGGAAAGGTGTTACACAAGTTTCGCTTTAGAGCGTCCTCAAGTTTTGTCATCCTGTGCTCCCTCTGTGCGGGCAGGATGAGCTCTGCAACTTTCCCCTTGTATCGTGGATCAAGAAGGGTTGCCAACCAGTAATGATCCCTCTCCTTGATAGCACGAATCCTGGGGTCCTTTAGCAGGCTTTGCATCATTAGGGAGCCCACGCAGCGTAGGTTGGAGGTGGCATTAGCTGCCGAGTCTTCCTGGTCAATGAGGATGACCGTATCGTGCACTTCCTCGTCCCAGCCACGCACAAGCCCTTCTGTTTCTGGGCACACAAAACCCTGCCTTGAGGAATCCCCACCTTCAATGCCCCCACTACTTAAATAGTCCTCCTCCTCCTCATCCTCCTCCTGTCTGATGTGAGTAGGACCCGCTGGAATGCTGTCTGCGGAAAGACTGGGGCCTTGAGAGCTAGGGAAGGCCTCCTCTTCCTCCCGCTGCTCTGCCTCTAGAGCCACATCTATAATTCTCCGCAGAGTGTGCTCCAGCAGGAACACTAAAGGAATTGTGTCACTGATGCATGCACTGTCCCTGCTCACCATCCTCGTTGCCTCCTCAAATGGTGACAGTACAGTGCATGCATCCTTGATCATCAGCCACTGCGGGGGGGGGGAAACCATGTGGGCATGTCACAGATCAGACAGTTTGTGGGAAGGTGGAATTCTCTTTGAATTTCTGCCAGGCGAACGCTTGCTGGGAATGACCGTCTGAAGTGGCTGCAGACTTTTCTGGCCTGGATGAGAAGCTCTGGCAGCCCTGGGTACTTGGTTAGGAAACGCTGTACCACCAGATTTAGGACGTGTGCTAGGCATGGTACATGCGTCAATTTACCCTTGCGTAGGGCGGAGAGAAGGTTGCTGCCATTATCGCAGACGATCATTCCCAGTTCAAGCTGGCGTGGTGTTAACCATCTCTGCACCTGCCCCTGCAGAGCTGACAAAATTTCGGACCCGGTGTGGCTCCTGTCCCCTAAACAAACCAGCTCAAGCACTGTATGGCATCTTTTTGCTTGAGCCATTGCATAGTCCCTGTCAGGCGTCAGTTTAACTGCCACTTCGCCAGAGACAGAGAAGGAGGAGGAGGAGGAGGAAGAGGTGGTGGTGGTGGAGCAGACAGACCTCATACAAGCAGCTTTCTGGAGGCGTGGTGGATGAAAAAGCTCCAGCACAGAGCCCCGTCTTGGATCCCTCCCAGCTGCAATCAGAGTTACCCAGTGTGCCGTAAAGGAAATGTAACGACCCTGTCCATGCTTGCTGGACCATGTGTCTAAAGTGACATGCACCTTGCTGCTGACTGCCTTTCCCAATGACTGGATAAAATTGTCTTCCACGTGCTGGTATAGTGCTGGAATGGCCTTGCGTGAAAAGTAATGGCGTTTTGGAACCTGCCACTGTGGTACAGCGCATTCAGCAAATTCACTGAAGGGAGCAGAGTCCACCAGCTGGAAAGGCAGCAGCTGCAATGCGAGTAATTTTGCTAAGCTGGCATTTAGACGCTGTGCTTGGGGATGGTTGGGACTATATTTTTTCTTTTGCTGCAGCAGCTGCGGCAACGTAATCTGACTGCGTAAATCTTCAGCTACTGGGATGATGTCACATTGTGAGGAAGGACCTGCTGGTACATCCATTACTGTAGCATCATCCCTGTCGGTGGAGGTTGTAGGCAATTGCATGGCAGGACATACAGTGTGGGTAGAGACAGATGAGGAGGAGGAGGACCTACGCAAAGTTTTGCCCCAATGGGATGTGTGGCACTTGTTCATATGTCGCCTCAAGCATGTGGTACCCAAGTGTCCAGTGTTTATCCCACGCTTCAGCCTCCTCTGACATAGATTACAAATAGCAACGGTGGGGTCTGCTGCACAGTTCTTAAAGAACTCCCAGACAGCAGAGTTCCTGCATGTGTTCTTTGAGACAACAGCGCTCGGCACCGGAGCAGCTCTGACATGTGATGCCTTGGACTGGCTAGTGCTATGGTTGGTCACAGAGGATGTTGTGCCTCGTGTTTGCTGTGCCTCCTCCCCCTCCTCCTCACTTGATTCCTCAGTTTGATCTGGCACCCAGATGGAGTCAGTGACCTCATCATCATCAATGTCATCTTCACCCCCTATCTCCTCGTCACTGGAGCCAACTTGGCAGTATGCTGCAGCTGCTGGGGCAACATGAGTGACAGTTATTTGTGTGTCATCACAGGCACCCTCTTCCTCTAGGTTTATTATACTCCCTTGCTCAACCTCAGAGATTGAATCAGAGCACTGTACTTGCTGCGCATCCTCAAGCAGCATGTCATTCTCATTGTAGTCAAACAATTCAGCTGACTCCTCCGTGTGTGATAGCGAGGCTACGGCAGGAGTAGCTGTGGACATGGAGGCTGCATTAGATGCTTTGGCAGCTGAGGTGGACTGTAAAGCACTAGAAGCCTGGCTGGCAGAGGACTCGGAGGATGAGGATGGCCTGGTTAGCCAATCCACCAAGTCCTCTGTATGCTGCTGCTGCTTAAGACAGCCAGCACCAGTTAGAAAGGACAAGCGTGCCCCTGCAGAAGATGCACCACGTCCACCACGACCAGAGACACAGCCTCCCGACACAGGGGCTGCTTGCCCTCTTATCTGTGGCTGGGAGCGTCTGCCTGTCCTTTTTGTTCTTTCAGACATGGTGAGTGTTGGTGAGCACCAATTTACAAGCGGTGGGAGCAGCAGCACTGAGAATGAGCTCCTGAAAACGTCCCCATTTTATACCTTATAATGAGCAGAATTGAAGGATTTAACCAGGAAAACAAACTAGGAAAACAAAGACTTCATGCAAGATGACAAACAAGCAAAGAATAGTCAATGAAGAGATAAAAGAAAATTAAAACTAAACAAGGGAAAACAACAAGTCCATCCAGAAGACCAGCATCAGAAAGCACCAGATTCCAGCAAACTGCAGAACAAGGTAGGACCATCCTCCCACAACACCAATAACCCACAAGATTATCAAATTTATATAGAAACATCACTTTTGAAACATACAAATACATTCAACATGGAAAACTGCACTTTAAAAAGACAGAACAAAGACTCCAGCACACAAGCCACAGGCAGCAGGGGGTCCGACACCTTGGAGTTTGTTTACACAAAAACAGAAAAGAGCAACCAGGCAAGAAAAGCCATAAAAAAAGTACAAATTGAACAATATCCAGAGACTCTGTTTGCTGACTTCACAAATAATGATCAGGGTAGGATGAAAACAAATGTATTATTTCATACGGAGAACACTGAGGCCTGGCATAGAGCTTTCTGCAAATACTACAATAATATTAAAAAAGGAGGTATCAACAGAGGCCGCCAGATCACGGTCAGGGATGAGGAAAATAAAGAGTTTAATGTACTCGCCGTAAATATTTATCACAATGGCACCATCATGGTACAAGGCACTGAGACCCATTTAGAGGAATTTGAGCAACTCTTCCCTCAAATTAAAGAACAAGCCAAGGACTTCAAGGACCTTGAAAGTCCAGCTAGTAAGACCTGTGAGGAACACATTACAGCAAAGAAATCCCCCAGAGTCATGACTGCATTATGCCCCAGTCAAGATCTCCCCTCACCCGAAATCCTCAGAGACTGCATATCCCAATTAGAAAGAGACTTCATTCAATTCAAGGAACAGCTTCAAAGGGAACCAGGTGACAGAAATGCAGATTACCAACTCAGAGAAGAAATTAACACCCTGAAATCTGAACACAGGTCTGCCATACATGACATCCAACTGAAGATCCAAGAACTTCAAGAGGAAAATATCCAGCTGAGAGAAGAGATGAGGAAACTTAAAACACAAACACAGCCCATCAACCAGGAGAGAGAATCAACAATGATTAATATAGACAAAGTGCCTGAAAATGAACACGAGACAAATAAAACTCCATACAGTACATCAACAACACAGAGATCAGTGACAGCCAAAACCACTCACAAAATCCTGAACCCACAACCAGCCGGCCAACAAATATCAGACAACAAACCCCTGAAACTGTAATAATAATGGATTCAAATGGGAAGTACTTAAACACAAGAAGGCTCTTCCCAGGAAAAAACGTCACCAAAATCCATTGTGCTACCATTGAACAGACAATGGAAGTCCTCACAAATCCATACTTCACGAACCCCAAACAAATCATCATGCACACAGGTACGAACAACATTCAGACAGAACAGAAAGGCATTGCAGACAAACTGTCACAACTAACAGACACTGCACAGCAAAAGTTCCCCCACTCCAAAATAATCCTATCCTGTCTACTTCCAAGGAAGGACATATCGAACCACATCATCCAGAACATCAACACAGAAATGGCGGCTAAAACTAGCTCAAAGCCCAACATTCATCTGGCCCAACACACTTCCATAACCCCTGAACACCTCTATGATAACAAACACCTCAACAAAAAAAGGGGTGAGTCACCTGGCAAGAGAATTTAAAGACATTGTACTGAACAGAACCCATATCCCCGAACCTGGCACAAACCAAACCCAAACTAGCACAACAACAACCACCACAAGACGACCTCAAACCGCACCGCACCAAGACAAGAACACCACATTTAAACAAGAACAGGACAAAACAGATGGCAGGAATGGCGGAAACCACCCGCCCCAAGATGGACATCAAGACCTCCACAGAACAGCGACTTGGAGGAGATACGGACCCTCCTCGGCACACTATACAACAAATTAATGTGAATTGATCTCATAATGAACTACAATGACAACCATACACAACCTGGTTGTCCCATGTAATTTTGCTCATTACAAGGTATAACAACATAAAATGACATCACTAACAATCAGTAGCTGGAACATTCAGGGTCTGAATGCTTCAGCCTTTGGATCCAAAGTAAACGATCCAGACTTCAAACATAGACTGCACAACGTGGACATACAAATTCTGCTGGAAACATGGAGCCGGGCACAGGATGACCCACAAACACCTGTGGGCTACAGAGAATTTTCCGTGCCTGCCCAGAAGGATAAAAGCATCAAACAGGGTCGCCATTCAGGAGGAATATTAATCTGGTATAAGGAGGAGCTACACGAGAACATCAAAGCAATCAAGAAAGGAGACAGCCACATCTGGATAACAATAAGTAGCTCCATCCTCACCTCTCAGTCAGACATCTTCCTTTGTGCAGCTTACATTGCACCACCAGAGTCTCCATACTCCAAAACAGACACCTATGAGATGGTGCAGAGTGAGGCCTCCCACTTCCAGTCCCTAGGACACGTGCTTCTCTATGGAGACCTCAATGCCAGGACAGGAAGAGAAAAGGACTATGTGACCTCAGATGGGAACACATACATTTTGGGAACCGCAAACTACTGTCAGGAGTCAATACAGGTGCAAAGAAACAGCTATGACAATACAACCAACAAGAGTGGAAGAAAATTGCTGAATTTGTGTCGGAGTCTCGGGCTTTACATCCTTAATGGCCGCACCAAGGGAGACTCTCTGGGAAGGTCTACATTAAGCTCCCATGTAGGAAACAGTGTGGTCGACTATGCAATCACGGATATGAACTCCACTCACATCAACGCCTTCACCGTCACCCCACAAACACACCTGTCAGATCACTGCCAACTACTGCTTTATATTAAATCCTCAAACAAACCATCCTCAAAACCCCATCAGAGCGGACTGTACAACCTCCCACCATCGTTCAAATGGACCAGACACTCTACCATAGCCTACAGAGAGGTCATCAACAGACCCGACATCAAAGATCAGCTAACAGTCTTTCAAAACCATACCTATGTTCTAAGTCCCCAGGGGGTGAACCAAGCAGCAAAGGACCTCCACAGCATACTACACACCATCGCAGAGACCTCCAACATTAAAAAAGTCAACTTCAAGAAATCATCCAATAAACAACCCAATAAATGGTTTGACAAAGAATGCAGAACACTAAGAAACAACCTACGAACAGTCTCAAATAAAAAACACAGAGACCCCGACAACATTGACCTGAGGATCACACATGGTGTCCTGCAGAAAAACTATAAACAAATCCTCAAAAAGAAAAAAGAAAACCTCATCTCCCAAAACCTTCAACAACTGGAAGAGGCTCTTCAGGATAACTCTTTCTGGGAAACCTGGAGTCAAATCGGCTCAGGATCCAAGAAAAAACACCTCCACATCCAAAATGGCAACATCTGGCTCAACTACTTCAAGAGCCTGTACAAAGACATTCCCAAAGAGGAGCTAACTGGGGAACAGGAACACATCATCAGAAGACTACATGAACTGGAGGAAAAAATCAAGGATTTCCAAAACCCGTTAGATACACCCATTACACCCCAAGAAGTAGCAGAAAAAATTCAAGATCTGCGAAGTAAAAAAGCCAGCGGGATGGATGGAATTCTTCCAGAGATGATTAAACACGGCTCTCCAGAAGTACACGCCGCAATATGTAAAGTTTTCAACCTGGTCCTGAGCGTTGGATTCTACCCTCAAGTATGGAACCAAGGCCTCATAACACCCATCCATAAGAGTGGAGACCAATATGATCCAGCCAACTACAGAGGGATATGTGTCAGCAGCACACTGGGAAAACTGTTCAATAGCATCCAGAACAAAAGAATCCTCAGCTTCCTGACACAGCATAACGTCCTCAACAGAAGCCAAGCAGGGTTCATGCCAAACCATCGCTCTACAGATCACATCTACACCCTGCACAGTCTCATCAAGGACCATGTCCACAATACAAAACATGGGAAAATATTTGCTTGCTTTGTGGACTTTAAGAAGGCCTTTGACTCAGTGTGGCACCCAGGCCTTTTCCTCAAACTACTGGAGAGTAGAATAGGAGGGAAAACATATGATGTCATCAAGAGCTCATATAATGAGAACTTCTGCAGCATAAAGGTGAATGGGAAGAGAACAGAGTATTTCCGTCAGGCTCGTGGAGTCAGACAAGGCTGCAGCCTAAGTCCAACCCTCTTTAACATCTACATCAATGGACTGGCTGAAGCTCTAGAATCCTCCTCAGCACCAGGACTAACTCTACATGACACCGAGGTGAAGTTCCTGTTGTATGCAGATGACCTCCTATTACTGTCACCAACAGAGAGGTCTACAAGACAGCCTGGAAGTGCTGGAAAAAGACAGTGCGGCATGGGCACTACCCATCAACCAAAAGAAAACAAAGGTCATGGTTTTCCAAAGGAAGAACGCAAAAACCAAGAGTTCCTCTTTCACACTTAATGACTGCACTCTTGATGAAGCCAACAGCTACACATACCTCGGCCTAGAAACAAACCGATCGGGAAGTTTCAAACCAGCCATAGAGGCCCTAAGAGACAAGGCGCGTAGAACCTTCTATGCCATCAGGAGAAATCTCTACAAACTAAAACCGCCTGTAAGAGTCTGGCTTAAAATCTTTGATAGCGTCATCACTCCAATCCTCCTTTATGGCAGTGAAGTATGGGGCCCCATCACCTACCCTGACCAACCCAAATGGGACACCAGCCCAACAGAAATATTCCATCTGGAATTCTGCAAGCACCTCCTCCAAGTCCATCGGAGCACCTCTAACAATGCTTGCCGGGCCGAGCTGGGCAGACTCCCCTTACTTCTTGCAGTACAGAAGAGGGCGCTATCATACTGGGACCATCTAAACATCAGCAGCCTCAACTCATACCACCATAAAGCCCTACTGGCCAACAAGGACCATCCAAAACCATGTGGGCTGCAACAACTCATATCCACCCTGATCATCCAAAGCCCCCATGAAGGCAACCTGACAAAATATCAAATAAAGGCCCTAATTAACGATTCCAGGGAAAACTATATCAGAGAATGGAGACATGATATAGCAAACTGCAAGAAACTCACCATTTACCAATCCTTACAGAGGGAATACAAACTGGCCCATACCTGGAGGTACTACAAGACCCCAAGGACAGACAGATCCTGAGCCGGTACAGACTGAGCGCCCACAGCCTGGAAATTGAATCAGGGCGGCATAGACAGACCTACAAGCCCAGGGAGAATAGACTGTGCCAGCATTGTGACCAGGAGGCCCTGGAAGATGAGGTCCACTTCCTCCTACAGTGCCCCAAGTACTCAGCACTGAGGGAAACTCACTTCCAGAGACTCTCCGCTCTCATCCCGGACTTCACCTCTATAGAAGAGACGAGGAAACTCCACATCATACTGGGAGAAGAGGAGCCGGCGGTGAAAATATCTGCCCAATACATCGCAGAATGTCACAGACTGAGAGGAACATGAGAGATCCTGGACTTATAAATCCCCAACACGGACTCGCCCCCATCCCCTTCACATTATCCCTTACCCCTGATAATGTCCATGGACTTGCCCATTCCCCCCATATATATGTCCCACTACCCCCCTCCTCCCCATATTCTTTGGCAATGCTAAAATGTATTTGGTCCTGCCAATAAAGCTTATTTTGATTTGATTTTATTTGATTTGAGTGATATATAGATTAATATATACAGAACTCTGATTCAACTCTGGTATAAAGATTTAAATAACTCTGGTATAACTCAGTGAGACACACTGATAGCTGGCAGCCAGTGACAAGAGACAGATCACCTTAATTCACAATGTAATTATTAAGCCCCATACAGCGTGTACTTTTTGTATGACGATACACAGATCACCTTAATTCCCAAGTGTTTTAAAGAAATAGTGAGCCCAAAAATACAGCGTGGTACTTTTTGTATGACGAGACACAGATCACCTTAATTCCCAAGTGTTTTAAATAAATTAGTGAGCCCCAAAATACAGCGTGGTACTTTTTGTATGACGAGACACAGATCACCTTAATTCCCAAGTGTTTTAAAGAAATTAGTGAGCCCAAAAATACAGCGTTGTACTTTTTGTATGACGAGACACAGATCACCTTAATTCCCAAGTGTTTTAAAGAAATTAGTGAGCCCCAAAAAAAATTGCTGGCTGTGTGACGAGACACAGAAGATCACCTTAATTCCCAAGTGTTTTAAAGAAATTAGTGAGCCCCAAAATACAGCGTGGTACTGTTTGTATGACGAGACACAGATCACCTTAATTCCCAAGTGTTTTAAAGAAATTAGTGAGTCCCAAAATACAGTGTGGCACTTTTTGTATGATGAGACACAGATCACCTTAATTCCTAAGTGTTTTAAAGAAATTAGTGAGCCCCAAAATACAGCGTGGTACTTTTTGTATGACGAGACACAGATCACCTTAATTCACAAGTGTTTTAAAGAAATTAGTGAGCCCCAAAAATAATTGCTGGCTGTGTGACAAGACCCAGAAGATCACCTTAATTCACAAATGTTTTAAATAAAGTTGTAAACCCCAAAAAAACTTGCTGGCACAGTGACAAGACACACATCACCTAAATTCCCTGATATTTGATATAAATGAGACCCAAAAAGACTTGCTGGCACAGTGTGACAAGACCCAGAAAATCACCTCAATACACAAATGTTTTAAATAAAGTTGTAAACCCCAAAAAAACTTGCTGGCACAGTGACAAGACACACATCACCTAAATTCCCTGATATTTGGTCGAAATGAGACCCCCCCCAGTAGCGTGGCAGACCAGCAGTAACAACACACACAACTATCTTCTTTGAAATCTCCTCTGAAATGCGTGTAGAAGCCCTGCGTTGAAACCTTATATAGTGTGCTGCGGGACTTAGCTCTGTGAGCCCATGATTGGGCAAAATTTGCCCAATCAGGACTCTGAGCGGTGATTGGCATAGTGTTCAACCAGTCTTGCACCAGACCTGTGGTCAGGTGCAAGGCTGTAGCCAATTACGAGCATCAGGCAGTGGGAAAATGCATTGTGGTCCATTGAGGTCGAACATGCGGCAAACACCCGGAAATGTTCGGGGTTCGCGATCTGCTCGAACAAGCTAAGTTCGGGTCGAACCCCGAACCGTCCGAACCCGAACAGCTCATCCCTACTCATGAACAGAGATCTTACCCAGGTCCAATGATTTCTTCACATCTTTAGCGGTCATGCTAGGGTTCATTTCTACCTTGCTGAGAATTGCACAGTGTTCCCTTTGAGTTATCTTAAGTGGACAGCCACTACAAGGGAGAGTAGCCACAGGACTAAATCATTTCCATTTTTAAACCATCTTTCTAAGAGTCGACAGGTGAATATGTGAGCTTTTTAAAGTAACTCTTAACCCTTTCTAGCTTTACGCAACGTAACAATTCTTGATCAGAGGTCTTCGGAGAGCGCTTTATTGCAACACACGGATAACATCAACACATGGTTTTTGTGAAATACAAACTCAAAACATCGGAGTGTTTTTATACGTCAAAAGAGCTCTAATCCACACCTCCAGTCTCATCTCATTAATAGGACACCAGGTTTGCCAATTTCCATCGCTAATTTGCTTTGTTGACATCATTAGCCTAAGGAGTAGCATACCGTTTCCTACCTAGATTGTGACTATTTGAAGATATATGTTCAAGATGTACAATAACAAAGCAAGATAATTTGTGTCTTGCTTGTTAAAACAGTTTGTGTTTGTTGATTACTGTAACTTAGATGGACATCAAAGCAGATTTAAGACACATTTATATAGGAATGCAATCTTTACTAGAGAGTTCACATACTTTTTTGCAATTGTATTGTAATTTTAGTGCTATAATGTCAAGAAAGTCTTTGATTTCTACCTTTTTCACTTATAATTTGAAAGAAGAAATATTTTTTTCCTTGATATAAAGTAATGATGTGCTGGCTACACGTATCTCTCTCATATTGCTATGGTGCATACTATTTTTACACTAATAAATCTCAATGTTTTCTTTCCAGACTTTATCTTACAGAATATTGTGTAGAATTTAATAATTTGTAATAATATAACAAATTGCGTGTTCTGTGTCTACTTATTCATAAATCAATGTTGTATCCTTCAAACCTTTTCAATTCTTCACAATTGCAGACTTTCCCTTCCTTAAATAGAAATATCGAACATTAACTTTTCATTTAATTTACAAAATGCTTTCTGTCTACCCATTGTGCCAACACATTTCCAGCAATTACAGTCAGGTCCAGAAATATTGGGACATAGACACAATTCTAACATCTTTGGCTCTATACACCACCACAATGGAGTTGGAATAAAAACAAACACAATGTGCTTTGACTGCAGACTGTCAGCTTTAATTTGAGGGTATGTACATCCAACTCAGGTGAACGGTGTAGGACTCACAGCAGTTTGCAGATGTGCCTCCCACTTGTTAAGGGACCAAAAGTAATGGGACAGAATAATAATCATAAATCAAACTTTCCCTTCTTAACCCTTTAACGCCGCAGGACGCTCCATGACGTCCTGGCGGCGGGCGGGCTTTGAAGACGCGAGGCGTACAGGTACGCCCCGCTGTCTTCAATGGGGCCGCCTCGGCCCCTCCCTGCAGCCTGCGTGCGCTGACTCGCGGTGCGCGTCATTGGCTGCACAGGGACGGCCTGAAATCAAGCCGTCCCCTGCAGCCAATGACGCACACTGCACGCCAGCTGCAGGGAGGGCCCGAAATTAGTGCTGCGCGACAGCACCTGTCGACGAGGTGTACCTGTACGCCTCGCCGGCAAATTTAAACACCTTAAGGGCACCACCCCTGCGTCCTTTAGGGGTTAATACTTGGTTGCAAATCATTTGCAGTCAATCACAGCCTGAAGTCTGGAAGGCATAGACATCACCAGACGCTGGGTTTCATCCCTGGTCATGCTCTGCCAGGCCTCTACTGCAAGTGTCTTCAGTTCCTGCTTGTTCTTGGGGCATTTTCCCTTCAGTTTTGTCTTCAGCAAGTGAAATGCATGCTCAATGGGATTCAGGTCAGGTGATTGACTTGGCCATTGCATAACATTCCACTTCTGTCCCTTCAAAAACTCTTTGGTTGCTTTTGCAGTATGCTTTGGGTCATTGTCCATCTGCACTGTGAAGCGCCGTCCAATGAGTTCTGCAGCATTTGGCTGAATGTGAGCAGATAATATTGCCTGAAACACTTCAGAATTCATCCTGCTGCTTTTGCCAGCAGCCACATCATCAATAAATACAAGAGAACCAGTTCCATTGGCAGCCATACATGCCCACGCCAGGACACTACCACCACCATGCTTCACTGATGAGGTGGTATGCTTAGGATCATGAGCAGTTCCTTTCCTTCTCCATACTCTTCTCTTCCCATCACTCTGGTACAAGTTGATCTTTGTCTCATCTCTCCATAGGATCTTGTTCCAGAACTGTAAAGGCTTTGTTAGGTGTTGTTTGGCAAACTATAATCTGGCTGTCCTGTTTTTGAGGCTCACCAATGGTTTACATCTTGTGGTGAACCTTCTGTATTCACTCTGGTGAAGTCTTCTCTTGATTGTTGACTTTGACACACATACACCTACCTCCAGGGCCGGTGCTAATGTAAGGCAGCTCAGGCGGCTGCCTTACTGTCCTGGCCTGGTGCCAAACTAGGGGGCGCCACAATCTAGTTCCTGGCCTGGCCACTGCTGGCCGGGGGTTTCTAGTGCCGCCCATTAGGAAAAGTATCCTCCTCCTCCTCCTTGTGACTGGAGCAGCTCCTTTACTTCCGGGCTGATGAGGGGGAGGGCGCTCCCGAGATGCAGCAGAGCTGTGGGCCAAGTGCTGCCTCGTGCTGCAGTGGTGCTCCTCTTCCAGCTGACAAGTGAGGAGGTGTGACCAGTCCTGCTCCGCAGCAGAGATCCCCCCAGGGCAGGAGGTGAGTGATCCCACTTCCTGCTCTCCCTCCCTCTGCCCCGAGATTGTGGCACTCCCCCTCCTCTATACACACACACAATTTCTCCTGCTGTGAAGGAGAAGCTTGTGTTTTTAATTCATGTTGGACCAGGTATCTGAGCTGAGCACCACACTGCAATGTGCTTCAGCTGTGCTTTTTAATGTGGAGCTCAAATACCTGGTCCAGCAAGAGTTAAAAACACAACTTCTCCTTCACAGCAGGGGAGATCTCTCTTATATCATTGTTACTGCCCCCACTGGGAGGCTATTCCATGTAACAGTAATATTGAAAGGGCAGTATATAGATGGAATAGCCTCCCAGTGGGGCAGTAACAATGATATAGAAAGGGTAGTAGATACATGGAATAGTCTTCCAGTGGGGGCAGTAACAGTGATGGAGGCTATTCCATGTATCTACTACCCTTTCTATATCACTGTTACCCCACTGGGAGGCTATTCCATGTATCTACTATCCATTCTATATGACTGTTACTGCCCCACTGGGAGGTTATTCCATGTATCTACTACCCTTTCTATATCACTGTTACTGCCCCCAATGGGAGGCAATTCCATGTATCTACTACCCATTCTATATCACTGTTACTGCCCCCACTGGGAGGTTATTCCATGTATCTACTACCCTTTCTATATCACTGTTACTGCCCCGATGGGAGGCAATTCCATGTATCTACTACCCATTCTATATCACTGTTACTGCCCCCACTGGGAGGTTATTCCATGTATCTACTACCCTTTCTATAGCACTGTTACATGGAATAGCCTCCCAGTGGGAGCAGTAACAGTGCTATAGAAAGGGTAGTAGATACATGGAATAGCCTCCCAGTGGGGGCAGTATCTACTACCCTTTCTATATCACTGTTACTGCTCCCACTGGGAGGCTATTCCATGTATCTACTACCCTTTCTTTATCACTGTTACATGGAATAGCCTCCCAGTGGGAGCAGTATCTACTACACTTTCTATATCACTGTTCCTGCCACCACTGGGAGGCTATTCCATGTATCTACTACCCTTTCTTTATCACTGTTACTGCCCCCACTGGGAGGATATTCCATGTATCTACTACCCATTCTATATCACTGTTACTGCCCCCACTGGGAGGCTATTCCATGTATCTACTACCCATTCTATATCACTGTTACTGCCCCCACTGGGAGATTATTCCATGTATCTACTACCCTTTCTATAGCACTGTTACATGGAATGTCCTCCCAGTGGGGGCAGTAATAGGGATATAGAAAGGGTAGTAGATACATGGAATATCCTCCCAGTGGGGGCAGTAAAAGTGATATAGAATGGGTAGTAGATACATGGAATATCCTCCCAGTGGGGGCAGTAAAAGTGATATAGAATGGGTAGTAGATACATGGAATATCCTCCCAGTGGGGGCAGTAACAGTGATATTGAAAGGGCAGTATATAGATGGAATAGCCTCCCAGTGGGAGCAGTAACAGTGATATAGAAAGGGTAGTAGATACATGGAATAGTCTCCCAGTGGGGGCAGTAACAGTGATATAGAATGGGTAGTAGATACATGGAATAGCCTCCCAGTGGGAGCAGTAACAGTGATATAGAAAAGGTAGTAGATGGAATAGCCTCCCAGTGGGAGCAGTAACAGTGATATAGAAAAGGTAGTAGATACTGCTCCCACTGGGAGGCTATTCCATGTATCTACTACCCTTTCTATATCACTGTTACATGGAATAACCTCCCAGTGGGAGCACTATCTCCTACCCTTTCTATATCACTGTTACATGGAATATCCTCCCAGTGGGAGCAGTATCTACTACCCTTTCTATATCACAGTTACTGCCCCACTGGGAGTTTATTCCAAGTATCTACTACCCTTTCTATATCACTGTTAAATAGAATAGTCTCCAGTGGGAGCAGTATCTACAGACTGACACCCTGAGGAGGACCCTGCTGGACAGTGGACTGTACGTCAGTGGCCCGAATGAGAAAGGCAGCCACAGGCCCACCACAGAAAGTGGTAAGGTACGGAAGCTGTGACACTGGTATTATATTTTGGGTATTGGCAATGTGGCACAGAAGCGGCACCACCAGGCACAGCATAGTTTTGGTGACACTCCTGTGCCACAGTGCCAATCAATTAGTGACTCAGACCACTGCTAGAGGTTGTCCTTGCAAGAGTAACATTCAGCATCCTTTACTTTCGGTGAGAAGACACTAAATACTCCTGATAGAGACTATTATTATGCATCTCTATGCCGATATTGGAGGGGGGGGCACCAAAACGCACCTTCGCCTGAGTAGACAAAAATGCTTGCACCGGTCCTGCCTACCTCCTGGAGAGTGTTCTTGATCTGGCCAACTGTTGTGAAGGGTGTTTTCTTCACCAGGGAAAGAATTCTTCGGTCATCCACCACAGTTGTTTTCCGTGGTCTCCCGGGTCTTTTGGTGTTGCTGAGCTCACCGGTGCGTTCCTTCTTTTTGAGAATGTTCCAAACAGTTGTTTTGGCCACACCTAATGTTTTTGCTATCTCTCTGATGGGTTTGTTTTGTTTCTTCAGCCTAATGATGGCTTGCTTCACTGATAGTGACAGCTCTTTGGATCTCTTCTTGAGAGTTGACAGCAACAGATTCCAAATGCAAATAGCACACTTGAAATGAACTCTGGGTCTTTTATCTGCTAATTTTAATTGGGGTAATGAGGGAATGTCACACACCTGGCCATGGAACAGCTGAGAAGCCAATTGTCCCATTACCTTTGGTCCCTTAACAAATGGGAGGCACATCTGCAAACTGCTGTAAGTCCTACACTGTTCACCTGAGTTGGATGTACAGACCCTCAAATTAAAGCTGACAGTCTGCAGTTAAAGCACATTGTGTTTGTTTCATTCCAACTCCATTGTGGTGGTGTATAGAGCCAAAGATGTTAGAATTGTGTTGTTGTCCCAATATTTCTGGACCTGACTGTATATCCATCTTTAAAAAAATAAAAAAATTGTGTCATGGCCTACCTGCCTACCGGGGCATTCCATTCCTGAACCAGCAGGGATGCGGCGCACACGCTGTCATGGCGACCATCCCGTGTACCCTTCCACAATGGTGCAGCCAGGTAGTGGGAGTGTGGCCTTAGTGGCCTCTGCTCACACAGCCCTGGTGCACGGTGATGGGTGTTAGCATCCCCGGGTGCTGCATGCGGCGGCCAGTCTCGACCTTCATAGGGAATGTATACTCCTGCTGGGGGGCTGGAGGTGGCGGCGGCATGAAGTCATCTCGATGGGCATGACTATGGGCCATGTAACTGGGAGGTCGGGCCTGGGGAAAGCTTCAGGCTCCCTCTGTGGGTGGAGGCGGCACTCGGGAACCAGGGACCACCTGGGGGGGTGTGTGGTGGTGGTGGAGCCCTCAATAAAAACCCAGCTGACCTCACTACAGTGCTCAGTTGTCTGCTTAGCTTCACACTGCACATATGGATTCTGATCGTGATTCCCTCTGGTTATTGACCCCCTTGCTTCCTCAACTGAACGCCGCCTGCCCTGACCCTTTGGCTTGTGACTCCGACTACGATTTCTGGATTCTCACCTAGGATAACTCGTTTTACAGACCTCACTCTAGGTACTGCATACCTGGGTTCCCAATACGCCCAACAATGACAAATAGCCTCTCTCGTCAGATATCCCTCCCTAATTACAGCTGTATTTAAAGGAAGACTAGAAAAAATGCCCCACCTGCAGGTTTCCCCCTTGAATCCCCCTTACAGCAACTACAGAATTATTTTTTTTAATCTGTGTTATAATTTAATTTATTGGCCTTTTCTCCCTCGTTGCTGTGCTGCTCCTTCCATTCAGCTCAGAGCTTTCAAAATATGGACGTTTAACGTTTGTATGCAAGAAATCTCTTTAAGGCCTTTCAAAAAAAAGTGGGGTCTAATCATCTGACATAATCTACCTCCACTGAATATTGTTACAAGCTGGGTGGAGTAGAGCTAACATCACTGCTCTAAACTGTGAAGACACAGGTTCAAATCCCAGCCAGTGCACCTCTCCAGTAGGTGTCTTGCCCAAGGACACTTAACGGTACATACTCGCAACCCAGGACATAGTTGAAAATTAGAGAAATCTCAATGTATCCTTCGTGGTAAAATAAATTTTACTCAAAAAATAAATAAATATATATATATATATATAGGCTGCTTTTCAGTGTGGTCAAAGGCAGGATAATTGTTTATATGGATTCCTACACTATCTTAGATCCTAGTCTTTCTTTAACTCCAATTATACTGCAGCTCCATTCAAGTAGAATTTTCGGCATTTTTCTGTAGTGGTTAGAGCTTCAGACCCTGCGGTCAAATACTTTCAGGGTTATTCAAAGAGATCCGAATGGCTGCCGAAAGGTAACCGAACGCTGAAATTCAGCGTTCGGTTACCTTTCTTGGCCATGCGGCTATTCAGAGAGCAGGCAATTCGCCAAATGTTGGCGAATTGCCTGCACATACAGTGCCTGTTTGGTGCCTTTTTGAGGGCAGTGAAATCCCCATAGCTTTGTCTATTCTGAGAACAAAAAACAGCAGTTGCCGAATTGCCCTGCTGTTTGATGGTTTCATTCGACAGGTTTATTCAGGCGAATCCCATAGGCTTCAATGTTAAAAATATTCCCGTTTTAATTCAATATCTAATAAACCGTAGATTATAATATTCTGCAGTAAAAAGTCGCTTAGTTATAGATTTTTTTAGGATCGTTTAAGCATTTTTCGGGATTTTTTTTGCAATTTTGTTTTCCTTTTTTATTAATTTTTTTTAAACGTTGTTTTCTTTTTTCTGTAACAGCCCTTTTTATTATCATTCATTAGATCTTATATGTAAATTTCAGACATTTTCGTTCAGTACTTTCTTTGCAAACAGTGTTTCACTTTTCAAACATTCAAGCGTACTGTTTTTTTTTTTTTCACTCCATTCGTCTGCGGTGTCGGGTTTTTCCGGCGGCTGCTCCGCGCTCTGATCGGCTCCTGCTCGGGTTTCTCCGGCGTCTTCAGCGGGGTTAATGGTTAAACCAGATGTTTTTGCAGGTTTCGGTGTGCATTCGCCTGGGTTTTGCAGTGAGTTTTCGGCGGCTTTACCCGGCACTACGACGGCCCTGTGGTGCTTGCTGAATACACCGCAGGGTCGCCGGAATGGGATCGCCAAATCGTACCGAATTGAAGAGAACGAAAAGTCACTGAACGTGCGATGACTTTTCGATTCTCTTTGAATAACCCTGTATATTTGTCATGAATGTATGCCTTCCCCTATGCCCCAACTTCTGCAATGTCAGTTGACATAAAGAAAGGATTAAAAGATTGATATATTACGGTTTAAAAATAGCAATCATTAAAACTTGGCGTGTGACTTTAACATTTAGATACCGAAATATAACCACGATTCCATACTTGATATAAAATAACGTTCAATTTGCCCATCTTCCAACTTTAGAATGAGCTGGAAAGTATAGATCAAGTGTACAAGTACTAGGCTTGTGCACCGATTTTTTTTTCGGTTCGATTTTTCGGATTTTTTAACTTTTCGATTCGGCTCGTTTCGACCGATTTCGGTTTCGATTCGATTCGGTTCGGCCCGTTTTTCGGGTACATTTTTTTTTCCGAATTTCGACCATTTTTCGTATTTTCGTGTCACTGTGCTAGAAACATAGAAACATAGAAAAATGTCGGCAGATAAGAACCTTTCGGCCCATCTAGTCTGCCCAATTACTATTGCTAGTTTTTTGTATCGACTTTTCGTGATTTCGGAAATTTTCGTTTTTCGGAATTGCACATTTTTCGGAATATCGACCATTTTTCGTATTTTTCGTGTCATTTTGCTCGTTTTTTGTATCGACTTTTCGTTTTTTTCGGAAAATTTTCGTTTTTCAGAAAATTTTCGTTTTTAGAAAATTTTCGTTTTTCGGAAAATTTACGTTTTTCGGAACATCTGTTCTCCTCGTTTGACACATTTTAAGTCCATTCGAAAAATCCGAAAATATTTCGTTTCGGCTCGGAAAACATTTCGGATCTGACATTTTCGGATCTAAAAATTTTCGGAAATTCGGCCGCATCCGAAAACACGAATCGGGAAATTTCGTGAAAATTCCGAAATTCCGAAACCCGAAACGCACATCCCTAACAAGTACAACAAAGGGTTTGATTCTCTGGGTTCTTGAGAATGGAAACACTCTTTCATAGGGAAACTAAGCTGGCAGTTTAGGCAGCAGTGTGTTCTGTTTGGCTGAGACACTAAATTCCGTTCACAAGATTGTATGAGGCAAAATCCTGTGTGGTTGTGGATCGAAAAGAGGCACATATCAACTAGCAATCACCTTCCATGTCTCCTCTTTGGACTTGATATACTGAAATAGTTCACATGTTTAACCCCTTCACTACCATATTTCAACAGCATACTCACAGACTCAACTCCATCTCTTCCCTCTGCTGCCCTGAACCAAGTATTCAAGGTATCCACCATTCAACATGGCACCCAACATCATACCCCAGGCTGCCATAATCATGCAATTGTATTTTTATGTCTGCATTTATTATTCTCATACTCAGACTAGTCATATTTTAGAAACTCCCTCCATTTCTGTTAGAAAAAATCTGTTTGTTTTTCCCTCCCCCCACAAGTTGTAAATAGTGGCTATCTGTGCATTGTCACTAACCTCATTCTATTTCAACAGCATACTCATAGACTCAACTCCATCTCTTCCCTCTGCTGCCCAAACCCACCCTCCCCATCCACCTGCTTACCCAGGGCCGGTCCCTAATTTCAACTCTCCTTTCCAGCTGTCTCCACTTCTCTCGCTAATTACTCTTATTAAGCCCAAACTTCTGGTCCTTCCCATGCAATCCCCACCATATTCCTCTGGCCACCAGTTTCACCTCCCTCTGCTCCCATTTGTTTCAGTTACCCCAGTATTTCCTCTTGTATCATGTAAGTCTGCTGTTTGTGCTTCTGGTAAAATTCTTTATAAATAAATAAATACCAAGATAAAGTATACTCCATCTTCAAAGCCCTTGCTTGTGCCCCAATATGGAGTATACTCGATTTGGTTTCTTCAGCAAAACGAAAGGAATTTTGTCTACTGCATATGAAATTTGCAAATGTGCTCCAGAATGGGCCATAAAGTTTTAGCACCACGGACATGACAGAGAGGGCACAGTTACTAAACCAGTCTGAATAGCTGGGACTCTTCTTGGCCAGCAGAAGGCGAACTCTGCCCATCAAATAGGGCTACTACAGTTAAAAAAAGATACTTTATGCATATTTAGGGAGAGAAAAAGGGGGTGTGAGGATCCTGAGGACGAGCAATTATGAATATTTACACTAATGTTTTACTGTATAATTAAAGTGATTTTAAAAAAAACAAAAAAAACACTGGTTCTTAGCAATGGTAGGGAAGGGGTTAATCATATTCTTTTCTGTAAGGGACTCAATAGGTAGTCCCGTATTTTCTACACTGCATCCTATGAGGTCCGAGTGACTTTGACTCGAGGTCCGAGTGTACCTGACAAGTCTCCTGGTCCTTAAAGGGATACTCTAGGCAACATGACCACCTAAGTTATTTTAGGTGGTCATGATGCCCGGAGTATCCTGCCCTTTGTCCCCCCTCCCTCCGCTCAGCGGTTCAGCTGAAAATGCTGAAAACAGCTGAGAGAGGTGGAGCAGTTTACTCCGCCCCCCCAGCTGTCAGTCAGCAGAGCGGGAATCATATTTCCCGCTTCTGCCGACCTTTGCCGAGTAGGAGACGTCATCGCGCTTTCAGCGCGATGACGTCTCCAACTCCCCGCAGAAGCTGGCGGCTCCCTCTGAGGGTTAGTGTTGCGCGCATCCTCTTGCGCGCAACACTAATCCTCAGAGGGAGCCGGGAGGAAGCCTGCCGATTGGCTGGCTTATGTGAGAGGCGCGCATGCGCGCTTCTCACGTAAACCAGAAGCCAAGACGCAGCAAGAAGAAGGACGGGAGCGGAAGAGGAGGGAGGTGAGTATAAAAAAAAAAAAACGCAGCTGGAAACAAGAGGATTTTAGGGTAAGTATTACAGTTACAAGAAAAAAAAAACGAAAGTTTTATTAAGGGAATAGGGATAGGTTAGGAAAAAAAAACGGGGGGTGATTTTTTTGTTAGAGTGTTCCTTTAAATGTCTAAGTAAAAGGGATCAAGAAATAACAAACCTCTCCCTCTGGTCCAGTAATCCCCTTACTGCAAGTAAACAGATCCTTACTTCGGTTGCACAGCACTTTACTCGGTTGATAAATATAGGTCAAAACTGGCAGCTCAACACGAACAGTGAGATTTAAGCAACATCGCAATTACGAACACTAAATCCTGTAGGGAAGAAAAACTGGATAAAATTCACATCCAGCTCAGCAACTTTAACACCGCTGGTAATCGTGACAAGCGATTACATTCCACGAAAACCTCAGTTTTAATTAGCACAACATTTATTTTTATTCAGTGGAGCATTCTAAAAGCAGCAAAGGAACACACAAGCCTACAGACGGGGAACTTACCAGTCGTTGAAAAATCCTGTATATGAGTTTAGCAGGGTTATTCAAAGAGAATCGAAAAGTCACCGCACGTTCGGTGAATTTTTGTTCGCTTCAATTCGGTTCAATTTGGCGATCCCATTTTGGCGACCCTGCGGTGTATTCAGCAAGCACCACAGGGCCGTCGTTGTGCAGGGAAAAGCCGCCGGAAACTCACCACAAAACCCAGGCGATTGCACACCGAAACCTGCAAAAACATCTGGATTAACCCCGCCGAAAATGCCGGGAAAAACCAGAGCAGGAGCCGATCACACGCAGCGCAGCCGCCGGAAAAACCCGACACCGCAGACGAATGGAGTGAAATAAAAAACAAAAACAGTTCGCTTGAATGTTTGAAAAGTGAAACGCTGTTTGCAAAGAAACTACTGAGCGAATCCCAAAAAATGCTTAAAAGATCCTAAAAAAAATCTATAAATAAAGTGACTCTTTACTGCAGAATATTATAATCAACGGTTTATTAGATATTGAAACGGGAATATTTTTAACATTGAAGCCTATGGGATTCGCCTGAATAAATCTGCTGCATGAAGCCACGGAATAGCAGGGCAATTCGGCAACTTTTCCCTGCTGAGGTTTGCTTTCTGAATAGCTGAAGCATTGCTTCTCTATGGGGATTTCGCTGCCCTCGAACAGCCACCGAACAGGCACCGTATGTGCAGGCAATTTGTCAGGATTTGGCATATTGCCTGCTGTCTGGATAGCTTAATGGCCAGGAAAGGTAACCGTACGCTGAATTTCAGCGTTCAGTTCACTTTCGGCAGCTATTCGGATCTCTTTGAATAACCCCGTAGGAGTTTAATAGGATAGGATACATGTGAAATTCTATTGTTTTGTGCAATCCTGTCTCAGGCTTAGAAGGATATTATATTCTCTTGATAAATAAATCTAGAGGCAGTGGTTATGTCGAGGGGGAACGTGTGGGAAAACAGTTCCTCCACTATTTTTAGCAGGGGGGGACGGAGTTCCCAGTGGTCTCATACAGTGGCGTCACTAGGGTTGGTGTCACCCGGTGTGATAACTTATGGTGTCACACACCCCCCCCCCGAGTTTTACGGATTTTTTTTAACTACTCTTACTCCTAAATCAGTACTCCCATATAACAGTGAATGCTCATACACACAGCGCACATTTCTGTGAGATTTATTGCTGTGGAGCTCTCTCATATGCTCACACAAATTTTTGCCAACTGCCAGCAAGTACGGTGCCTGTTCGAAGGCAGTGAAAGCACACATGGATATATATTGCCCCCAACAGCTCTGGATATATTGCCCCCAGCAGCTCTGGATATATATTGCCCCCAGCAGCTCACCCATGGATATATATTGCCCCCAGCTCACATATGGATATATTGTCCCAGTTCACAATTATATATTGCCCCCAGGAGCTCACCCATGGATATATATTGCCCCAGCTCACATATGGATATATTGCGCCTCAGCTCACATATGGATATATTGC
This sequence comes from Leptobrachium leishanense, assembly GCA_009667805.1. NCBI lineage: Eukaryota > Metazoa > Chordata > Amphibia > Anura > Megophryidae > Leptobrachium > Leptobrachium leishanense. Next base: position 17,973,476 of record CM019067.1, read on the forward strand.
CCCAGACCAGCTCACACATGGATGTATTGCCCCAGACCAGCTCCCACATGGAAATATTGCCTCCAGACCAGCTCACACATGGAAATATTGCCCCCAGACCAGCTCACACATGGATATATTGCCCCCAGACCAGCACACACATGGATATTGCCCCAGCTCTCATGGATATGCCCCCAGCACACATGGATACTGCCCCAAGCACACATGGATACTGCCCCCAGCACACATGGATACTGCCCCAGGAGCTCTCATGGATATGCCCCAGGAGCTCTCATGGATATGCCCCAGCTCCTCTCATGGATATTGCCCCAGCTCCTCTCATGGATATACTGCCCCCAGCTCCTCTCATGGATATACTGCCCCCAGCTCCTCTCATGGATATACTGCCCCCAGCTCCTCTCATGGATATACTGCCCCCAGCTCCTCTCATGGATATACTGCCCCCAGCTCCTCTCATGGATATACTGCCCCCAGCTCCTCTCATGGATATACTGCCCCCAGCTCATGGATACTGCCCCAGCTCATGGATATTGCCCCAGCTCATGGATACTGCCCCAGCTCATGGATAATGCCCCAGCTCATGGATATACTGCCCCAGCTCATGGATAATGCCCTAGCACATGGATATGCCCCAGCTCATGGATATGCCCTTGCTCATGGATAATGCCCCCAGTTCCTGGATAATGCCCCAACTCACCTCCTGCACCGCGTGTTCTGCTCCCTCTGAGCGTCCGGCGGCATGGAGCATGGGCGCTCGCCTGGGGGAGCCACGTGACCACCCGTGATCTCGCGAGAACTCGGCTGGTGACGTGTTTCCCCCAGGGGAGCGCCGAAGCTCCATAGCTTCGGACGCTCGCAGGGAGCGAACACGCGGCGCAGGGTGAGACACCCGCCCTTAGGGTGACGGTGTCACCCTAAGGGAGGGTGTCACCTGGTGCGGGCCGCACCCCACGTTACGACGCCCCTGGTCTCACACTCTATAAAGCTTGCATTCAGCTGTCAATCATATCTTTCCTTGTTTAGTCACAATAAATATAGGAATTATATTTTTGCAGAAATCCACATATATACATAAATATATCAGATTTGAGTGAGTGTTCGCGCTATGTGCAAGGTCATAATTGCTAATTAAGTGAAGGAAATATCAGTGAGGTCCCACACTTCTTTTCTTAGGACTTGACCCTTGCATAGAGGATTGAATGTTGATCTCTTTAAAATATGTTTAACACCGAAGACACACCCGGTGCGTTCAACGAAAAAGATTGCTTAACGTCTGAGGACGTACCTGGTGCTTTCTTCAGTAAACATTGATTGCATCCTGCCTCTCTATTGCTATTTGTCAGGCGGCGTGTGCGGTTCAGAGGTGAGCCCAGCAGGCGGCGACACAGAGGGGAGACCAGACAGGATAGCAAGCAAATGATATTGGTTTAATGAACACAAATGGGACTTGGCAGCAGGTACTGGAATAAACAGAAGATGCCCCTTCTGGACAGCACAGAGGCCTGTTCAATACCTCAGCCGCTGCAAGTGCTAAGTTAGCAACTTGCATTGAACGCCGTTCAACCGCTCAGCGCTCAGCAGTGCTAACCTAGCACTTGCAGCGACCCGAGGAGATGCTGAGTATGACGTTTTAAAGATGGCCGCCGCATGAAGCAAGAAACAATGCCCTACAGCAAGATGGCCGCCGCCTCGAAGCAAGTAATAATTCCGTACAGCAATGTTAATTTTGAGGTTTTTGTTCACCAAAGCACAAAATATTTATTTATTATTTCCCCCTGCACATAGACATATATTACAGTTCAATTTATATATTGTTTCAGAAGTAAACATAACGTTTATTCATTAAAAACTATCATTTGTGGTGTGTGCAAACAAAACGGAATTGTGCTGACTGCTTCTCTTTATTATATTTTGTCCGAGTGATCCGAAAAACAATCTGAATTTTTCATTAAGAAATCGTCGGCCATTTTGGATTCAAAATTCGCATCCAAAGGGTTCAACGACACTGCTGCAGCAAACTGAATTGCTGCGCTGCAGCAATTCAGCAGCTGCTGAGGTATTGAACAGGCCTCAGGTAAAAGTCTAAAAGCATAGGATCGTGGGCAATGTAGTCCCAGACTGCAGACAGGGTCCACCAAGAACGAATCTGGACGGCTGGCAATGGTACCTTGATTGAAGGTCAGGGAAGGTGGTGAATGCAGTATGAGCCACAGGTAGATATCCAGACACAGGATAATGGGATACGTAGTTGAGAGAACCCACTTGTGCAGCAACCAGGAAGTTTTGGCCAAGGACTGAACGGAGATGGATGCAGGACACACTTGTGGACTCAGGATACACTTGTAGGCACAGGATACACTTGTAGGCACAGGATACACTTGTAGGCACAGGATACACTTGTAGGCACAGGATACACTATTCAGGTATGCACAAGGCCAAGTGACTTCAGTCAGGGACCTCAATGCAGAACCAACCTTGCTGGGTCTCTCTGCTATTTATGGAGGCTTGATAGCAGATGGGTTTCAGCTGTAACTCCAAGGCTGAACAGGAAAACCCAGGCTGGATCTCCAGGAGCCTGGACAAGGCACTGAGCTGAGGTAAAACCCTGATGGGAACCCAATGTAAAAGCGTTCCATGACAAGAGCTGTAGGAGTCAGGCTGCGCATTACAGGTACCTCAGCAGTCTTTCAAAGGTGGGGCATGACAGTATTGAAGGGATTCCTCGGCGTTGAGGCATCCTGCAATAGAGAATTCGGATTCTGGGCCCCCTCATGATCTCTCCCTAGGAGCGATCACTGCCAGTACACCTAGTGAAACGGCCAGCAGGGGTCAAGGCAATCAGCCAAATAATGATTAAAAGAAAATTTTTTAAAAGACCCCGTTCCCTAATATATATAGAGAAAAAAAAATGCTTTGGAAATAGCAAAGTGCTAATTGCACTTTATAAAGTTGCAAAAAACATGTTAACATTGGGTATTTCTAAACTCAGGACAAAATTTAGAAACTATTACCCGGGGTCTTTTTTGGCAGTTGTAGATGTGTAAGAGATTTTGGGGGTCAAAGTTCAAAAGAGTGGGTTTTATTCAAATTTTTCATAATTTTTTTTATTAGTAAATTATTCGATATGATGAAAAGGATAGAGCCTTGCAGCGTTGGGCGCACTAACTGCACTCAGCGAGGTGGCCAGATGGTCGTCAGAGTGGAAGGAATGACCACTCTCATGGACGTTCCTTCTGCGCTTAAAAACGCTCGTCTGACCCCGGCCTTAGCTCATGCAATGTCACACAATTTATTCATGTAGAGTGGCATTAATTTGTGGCCAAGATCTTGTATTGATGATGGGAGAGTCGCAGCGCTGCGTAAAGTCTTCCCCAGCACATTATCCCAAAGATTCTCAATGGGGTTAAGGTCTGGACTGTGCAGTGGCCAATCCATGTGTGAAAATGATGTCTCATGCTCCCTGAACCACTCTCGCACAATTTGAGCCCGATGAATCCTGGCATTGCCATCTTGGAGTGAAAAGAAAAAAAACGGTACGCTTGAATGTTTGAAAAGTGAAACGCTGTTTGCAAAAGAAACTACTCAGCGAAAATGTCTGAAATTTACATATGAGATCCAATGAATGATAATAAAAAGGACTGTTACAGAAAAAAGAACAAATGTTTGGCAAAAAAATAACGATAAATGCTTAAAATATCCCAAATAAAATCTATAAATAAAGAGACTTTTTACTGCAGAATATTATAATCAATGGTTTATTAGATATTGAATTAAAACGGGAATATATTTAATTAACATTGAAGCCTATGGGATTCGCCTGAATAAATCTGCCGCATGAAGCCACCGAATGGCAGGGCAATTCGGCAACTTTTCACTGCTGGTTTTTGTTCTCTAAATAGACAAAGTTATGGGGATTTCACTGCCCTCGAACAGGCACCGTATGTGCAGGCAATTCGCCAACATTCGGCGAATTGCCTGCTCTCTGGATAGCCGAATGGCCAAGAAAGGTAACCGAACGCTGAATTTCAGCGTTCGGTTACCTTTCGGCAGCCATTCAGATCGCTTTGAATAAACCTGTAAATATTTAGTGAATACGCCATTGTTTGAGAAGGGGTTAAAAAGCTATAGAGTGAAAGCAATGCGCTGTAGCAATAAAAACATTATTTTGAAGTGATTGTCATAAATCAAATCTCTCTTTTTCTGCAGAAGAGATTGTGATGTACTTGTCACTTTCATATTGTATCACACACACCTTATCTCACTAACACTTTCTTACCGTGCTGATGAATTTTAAATAAAAGAGCTTATGCCCCGAGGCTCCGCAGAGGCTTCTTTTATGCATATAATAACCTGATTTTAAAGGAACACTCTTAACGCTTTACAAGCATATTTGAAATAGTTACAGAAGTTTCAATTTTGAAGCTAAGAAACAAAGATAAATCTACACGCCAAGAGCATATTCTTTAATTCTTATGAAGCCATTTTCTAAAGAACATGAAAAAGTTTGATATGGTTTCTCCTCTCATGATTAAGTTCACACAAAGATGGATTTTTTTTCCAAACATCCAGGTATCATAACGTTTTGATTTATAAAAATTGTAAGGGTCCATAAACCTAGTGAATTCACAAATTTGTGTATTCATGTAGGTAGAGGCTCTAGATATCTAACAAGACCCAACGTGCACCATTTGACTTCCTCCAAAGGGGCTCGTTTGGGGTAGCATGATTGAAATGCTGTTATGAACGCCTGTGCCAGACTCCTCCACCTCACCTCCTGCACCTCTCACACCTCACCCCTTTGTCAGTCTCTAGACTGGCTCCCGGTTTCCTTTAGAATCCAATTCAAAATACTGGTTCTCACATACAAAGCTCTCCATAACCATGCCCCGACTACATTTCCTCCATTATTAGCAGGTACATCCCATCTCGGCCACTTCGCTTGGCCAATGATCTGACGCTATCAGTTCCTCGTACCGGAACCCCCAACTCCCACCTTCAAGACTTCTCTCGAGCTGCCCCCCTTTCTATGGAACTCCCTCCCCCACAACATCAGACTCTCCCCATCTCTCCAGTCCTTCAATAAGTCTCTGAAAACATATTACTTTAGAGAAGCCTATCAGCTAACTCCATAATCCCCCATTGTTTATTTCTTGCTCCTTCCCACCCAGTCCATGCACCCCGAGACTTCTTGTACTCTGTTCATCCTCACCTCACCTAATGTGTCAACCCTCTCGGCTTAGATTGTAAGCTCTCAAGCACGGTCCTCTCTCCCACTGTTCTGTGTGTGTAAAGTGTATGTACAGGTGTGTCTCAATAAATTAGAATGTGGTGGAAAAGTTCACTTATTTCATTAATTCAACTCAAATTATGAAACTTGTGTATTAAATAAATTCAATGCACACAGACTGACACAGTTTAAGTCTTTGGTTCTTTTAACCCCTTAAGGACCTCTGACGTACCCTGTACGTCCTGTACTCGGGTCTCCCTTAGACCCGCGGACGTACAGGGTACGTCAGCGGCGCCTAATCCCCCTCCCGCCCGATACTCACCTCCCTCGCCGGATCCCACGGCGATCTGGCAGGGAGGAAGCCTGCCCATGTGATTTACATGGGCAGGCGAGGCTGATGACGTCGCCACGCTGCGTGGTGACGTCATCAGCAGGCGTCCCCATGCTTTTCAATGGAGGGGAGGGGGGGCTCCTTCGGAGCCCTCTATCTCCCCAACCATTGAAGCTAGGGAGATGCCGTTTGCACCGCTGGAGAGGGGAGAGCCTCGCCTTTCGAGCGGTGTATGGCATTAACCATTTCGCCGCCGGATCACGTTGCGGCGCCAATTGGCGCCAAAACGCGATTCAAACCTGGAGGGGGGCTGACATCTTGGATGTCAGCCAAGCCTCCAGGTCCCCCCCCACCCACTGACAACCTCACCATATGTGTGAGGATGTCAGTGGGCCAGTTAACCCTCTAGCTGCCATGTAGAGATAAGGGGATCCTAAGGATCCCTTTATCTCCCGATCCATGGCAGCTAGATGGTCATATTTGCCAGCATTTGAAAGGCCTGATTATGGCCTTTCAAATGATACCAAACATGACCAGGTTTGGTTTTAAAAATTTTTTTTTAAAAAAAATTAAATAAAAAAAAAAGAATAAAAAAATTAAATAAAATAAAAAAAAGTTTTTTTTTTTAAAAGTTTTTTTTGTCTGGGGGGAGTTTAATTAAATAGGACCTAGGCTGTCATCTAAAAATAAATAGCACAAAATGGTCAGAATGAGCGCAGCGCACATAGGTGAACTGTCTCAGCAGTGAAGGGGTTAAAAAGCAAAAGCATGTAAAAATTGGGTATTTCTAGTCTCGGGACAAAATTTTAAACCTATTTAGCTGGGGTCGTTTTGGGTGGTTGTAGATTTTGGGGATTAAATTACAAAAAAGTGTGTTTTTACCATTTTTTTTCCTCATATTTCATATTTTTTTTTATAGTAAATTATTCGATATGATGGAAATAATGGTATTTCTAGAAAGTCCATTTAATGGCGGGAAAAATGGTGTATAATATGTGTGGGTTGAATAAACGAGTAAGAGGAAAATTTGACCTAAACACTAACAGCGCAGAAACGTAAAAACAGCAGCGGTCACTAAAAGACGGATTTGTGTAAAACCGCCCGATCACTAAGGGGTTAATTGTGATGATTTGGCTCACATTTAACAAATACCCACCAATTCACCATCTCAACAAATTAGAATATGTTGACATGCCAATCAACTCAAAACACCTGCAAAGGTTTCCTGAGCCTTCAAAATGGTCTCTCAGTTTGGTTCACTGGCTACACAATCATGGGGAAGACTGTTGATCTGACTGTTGTCCAGGAGACAATCATTGACACCCTTCACAAGGAGGGTAAGCCACAAACTTGCATTGCCAAAGAAGCCGGCTGTTCACAGAGTGCCGTATCCAAGCATGTTAACAGACTGTTGTGTGGAAGGAAAAAGTGTGGAAGAAAAAGATGTACAACCAGCCGAGAGAACCGCAGCTTTGACAGACTTGTCAAGCAAAAATCAATTCAAGAATTTGGGTGAACTTCACAAGGAATGGACTGAGGCTGGGGTCAAGGCATCAAGAGTCACCACACACAGACGTGTCAAAGAATTTGGCTACAGTTGTCCTATTCCTCTTGTTAAGCCACTCCTGAACCACAGACAACGTCAGAGGCGTCTTACCTGGGCTAAGGAGAAGAGAAACTGGACTGTTGCCCAGTGGTCCAAAGTCCTCTTTTGAGATGAAAGCAAGTTTTGTATTTCATTTAGAAACCAAGGACCTAGAGTCTGGAGAAAGGGTGGAGAAGCTCATAGCCCAAGCTGCTTGAAGTCCAGTGTTAAGTTTCCACAGTCTGTGATGATTTGGGGTGCAATGTCATCGGCTGGTGTTGGTCCAATGTGTTTTTTGAAAACCAAAGTCACTTCACCCGTTTACCAAGAAATTTTAGAGCACTTCATGCTTCCTTCTGCTGACCAGCTTTCTAAAGATGCTGATTTCACTTTCCAGCAGGATTTGGCACCTGCCCACACTGCCAAAAGCACCAAAGATTGGTTAAATGACCATGGTGTTGGTGTGCTTGACTGGCCAGCAAACTCACCAGACCTGAACCCCATAGAGAATATATGAGGTATTGTCAAGAGGAAAATGAGAAACACGAGACCGAAAAATGCAGATGAGCTGAAGGCCACGGTCAAAGAAACCTGGGCTTCCATAGCACCTCAGCAGTGCCACAGACTGATCACCTCCATGCCACGCCGAATTGAGGCAGGAATTAAAGCAAAAGGAGCCCCAAGTATTGTGTAGATTTACAGTAAATGAACATACTTTCCAGAAGGCCAACAATTCACTGAAAATGTTTTTTTTCATTAGTCTTATGAAGAATTCTAATTTTTTGAGATAGTGAATTGGTGGGTTTTTGTTAAATGTGAGAAAAATCATCACAATTAAAAGAACCAAAGACTGAAACTACTTCAGCCTGTGTGCATTGAATTTATTTAATACACAAGCTTCACAATTTGAGTTGAATTAATGAAATGAATTAAATTAGAATGTCGTGGAAAAGTTATTGAGCTGCACCTGTATATTTTCTGTCTCCCTTGGTACAGCGCTACGGAACTTGGTGCTTTATAAATGCTTGTAACTAACTGCAAGACAGCTTCCTTGTGGGGTTGGTAGGAGGAACCAACTCTAAGGGGGTTATTCAGAGACCACCAAAACTTCGGTGCTCTCTCGTTCCGTAACCCGCCGCCACAGACCGAATGCAGCCAACGATCCAAATGCCTCCGTTCAGTCGCCGAAAAATGCTGATCAGCCACCTAACAGGGGTAAAAACACTGCGGGCCATATTACATACTGTAAGGATGTCACCCTCACTGTCCCTCCAGACCCCAAGACAACGCACCTGGCAGCACAGATACGGCGTTCCGGATCATTGGCGCACCCGAACGAAACCGCAGAAGCTGGGACCTCCTTCGTCGGCAGGGAAGACGCCTTGCGCATGCGCAGTGTCCCAAGCGGCCTTATGGGCATAGACAGATGCTGGCGCAGGCGGATGACGTCAGACCTCTCCGCAGCTGGTTAATGGAATGCCCTAGAAGAAGACGTCGGTGGGGTAAGTCGTTGCTCTAATATTTCTTGCGAATTGAGCTACAATACCTTGTATCCTACTATATCTTCATATTGATTCCCTTGGCTTTGACCCCTGCTTGTATTTCGAATACGTATTTGACAGCTACATACCCCCGACCTATACTGCGACCTTGACAACTCTCCAAGTTACTACACCTGGATTATATTACTTGTTCTTGCTGTACTTACTCCTTCTACCTACCAACCACGAACCTGACGCCACTGGTACCAGTAGACAGGTAGCGTTATATACATCTTCCTCCTGGCTCTGGTACTTGCTACGTACAGGCCTAGGGCGGCAGTTTCCAGTGAGGGGGCAAAAACAGCAGCTACTGTGTGTCAGTCTGGCCAGGGAGCACAGGCAGCAGTGGATTGTTAATCCTTTAAGGACCTAGGGTCTTTAAAGCCAATGCATTTATGGCAGAACAGTTCTGTCATTCCTCCTTAAGGGTTAATAGGCAGCAGAGGCCTTGTTATCTTTTGTCTGGCTATCTATGATGAGTCTGACACTTCCTGGTGTCTCCTTGCATGGTCTGGTCAGCATATTAACCCATTCAGTTAAATGGAGAGATTTTTCATTCTTACTAAAACCATTTTCTTAAAACTCCATTAATGAAAAAAACTTCATTAAAAAAAGGTTGTTGTTTTTTTTAACAAATTCCTTAGCTGTACAATGGGAGAGACAGAATTACAAATATATATATATATATGTTACACAACCAGGACAGAAGGAGGAAGGACCCTGCTCAAGAGCTTACAATCTAAGAGGAGAGGGGTGACACACTAGATAAGGCAACATAACACAAGAGAAATCTATATGAGGATCCATAACCCGTTCTTTAAAAATACTTCCAAATTGTATGGCCATTTTAAGAGTGCAAAAAAGAGCTGTATATGACACGTGTCTCCTGCACAATCCAAAAACTGCTGGTTTCAAAACCTAATACTATAAGCTATCACCTAGTATCCTATTATAGTATTTTGCGGTTTTACTTAATATGTGTAACACAGACGAAAGTGAATCCCAGACTCTCTGTATTGTCTAACACAGACATAAGTAAATCCCAGACTCCTTGTATTGTATCCTCTGTGTGTATAATGTGTAATGCAGACATATTGGTAAATCCCAGACTCCCTGTATTGTGTCCTCTCTGTGTATCTTGTATTATGTATAATACGGAAGTCATCTGTAAATTTGGAGGGGACCCAAAAGTTTCCTAAACTTGTTGGTAGGCCTCTCCATGCAGCCTGACTGCACTAAGTGGATGATGGCCACTGCATTATAGCAACAGCCATCTTTAAAACCAGAAAGTGTCTGGCCGTTTAAACAGAAGGTGCGGCCTTGAAAGGAAGGAGTGTGTCCAATTTAATTTAGGGGTGCACAAGTTTAGTCAGGCCTAGGGCAGCACAAAACCTAAATACACCACTGTCTCTGTATGTACTGCGGGAGATCCAGACATCAACTCCGTAAATGCAGACTGAAGCCTGGCAACAGAACCAGTAAGCCTCTAATGCCTATCGGATTTATGACTGATTATTGTGTACTTGATACATCAGGTGAACATCTTATCAATATATCGTTACGGTGGGAAGATCGCACGGTGGGCCTGACTGATTCTGGAGCCAGTCAGAATTTTATAGATGCATCTTTAATAAATAAGTTAAAAATCCCGGCCCAGAAGAAAAAATACCCCTTTTCTGTATCCTTAATGGATGATACTCTCATTAGCTCAGGACCAGTGATGCGAGAAACATCGGGCCTCACCATGAATATAGGATCCCGACACTGAAAAAATAGTACTCGATATAGTTAATACCCCCACTTTCTCAATAGTCCTTGGTATTACTTGGCTGCGACTACATAATCCTAGCATCGATTGGAACAAAGCTACATTAGCTTTTGTCTCCACCTATTGCAAAACCAAATGTATATATCCTCAAAAGATGATACTACATAGTAATACGACGCTTATATTACAAAATGTCTATTCGGACTTTCATGCTGTATTTGAGAAAAAAAGGAGCTGAGACCCTTCCCCCTCACCGCTCCTATGATTTTCCGATTGATATCTATCCAGATGCCATGATTCCTTTCGGCAAAGTGTACCCCCTATCTGAGCCGGATTTTTTTTTTTTTTTTTTTTGAAAGGATTTTACCAGGAAGGATACATTGAGATTTCTCTCGTTTTCAAGTATGTCCTGGGTGGCGAGTATGAATTAAAAGTATTAAGAGAATATATAGATGAGAATATAACAAAAGGTTTCATAAGACCCTCAACCTCTCCTGCTGGAGCAGCAATTTTTTTTTCGAAGGAAAAAAGGACGGAGGCTTACATCCTTGTATTGACTACAGAGCGATGAACGCTATAACAATCAAGAATAAATACCCTTTACCGCTCATAACCAAATTAATAGATAGACTAAAGACAGCTAAAGTATTCACCAAACTTGATCTCCGAGGAGCATACAATTTAGTAAGGATCAAGAAAGGGGATGAATGGAAGACTGCGTTCAGATCAAGGTACAGTCACTATGAATATCTGGTTATGGCCTACGGACTCTGTAATACACCTGCAACATTCCAATATTTCATTAAGGACAACCTGAGCTATGTTAGACCAATACGTGATTGTATATCTGGATGATATATTGATATACTCAGATAGCCAAGAACATCATGTACTACATGTACGAAATGTTTTATTATGATTAAGACAACACAGATTGTATGCCAAACTTGAAAAGTGTTTGTTTAATGTGAACACCCTAGAATTTCTTGGATTCGTCATAAGACCTAACGAAATATTAATGGACTCTTCCAAAATCAAGGCGATACAATCATGGCCCATACCTGCGAATAAGAAAGGGGTGCAGTGTTTTATCGGTTTTTGGTATTGTTACAGAAAGTTTATCATAGATTTTTCCAGAATCGTCAAACCGTTGACTCATCTAACCAAACAATCTGTACCGTATAAATGGTCACTTGCTGCTAATGAAGCCTTTTGTTATCTAAAACATGTATTCTCTACAGCCCCTATTCTACGCTTGCCAGATACGACAAAATCTTTTTTTCTTGAGACTGATGCTTCAGATACTGCTATAGGTGCTGTTCTATCTCAACTTCACGAAGAAAACCAGATACTTCATCCCATCGCTTTCTACTCCAGAACGTTATCTCCAGTGGAAATAAACGACGTTGGGGATAAAGAACTTCTCGCAATCAAATCAGCACTCGAAGAATGGCGTCATCTTCTTGAAGGTCCTGTACACCCCATAACTATATATACCGACCATAAGAATTTAGAATACCTAAGACAAGCGAAAAGATTAAAACCCCGGCAAGCTAGATGGGTCCTTTTTTTCCCCTAGATTCACCTTTAATATTACGCACAGACCAGGAAAGAAGAATGGCAAAGCCGATGCTCTATGTAGGAGTATAGAGTCAAAACAGAGATCAAAAGTGACCTACGCATTACCTAGAAATTGTTTTCTCTCTGCGACCATATCCTTAGAAAAAATATTCTATGATACAAGATGATACAACAGCACGATTAAGAAAAAGAGAAGGCTTACTATATAAAGACGAGAAGATATATATACCTCCGGAAGTAAGAAACAGCATACTTAATCACTACCATGACTTGCCCATAGGAGGCCACGCCGGTGTCTATAAGACTACAGAAAGCATAGAACGTCTATTCTGGTGGCCTGGGATGACAAAAGATAAAGAATTACGTAATACATTGTACAGTATGCATAAGATCTAAAGATGATAGAAGAAAACCACAAGGTCTGCTACAACCTTTAAGGATTCCAGAAGCCCCATCATGGCAAGACATAGCCATGGACTTTATAGTAGACTTACCACCATCCAAGGAATACACTACCATAATGGTAATAGTAGATCATTTTTCTAAAATGGGGCATTTTGTCGCTACGAAGACTATCCCTTCCGCTAGAGATATGGCTATGATCTTTATCGAAGAAGTATTCCGTTTTCATGGACTACCAGAGACTATAGTAACAGATAGAGGTACTCAATTTACTGCCAAGTTCTGGATGGAATTCTGCAAAGGACTGCATATAAAACGATCATTAACGACTGCCTATCACCCCCAATCGAATGGACAGACCGAACGCACCAACGGTACATTAGAACAATATCTTCGCTGTTTCGTCACCTATCTACAAGACGACTGGAAGAATCTATTACCTATAGCTGAGTTTGTATATAATAACCAAATCCATAAATCTACCTCTATGACTCCTTTATTTATTAACCACGGAAGGTATCCCTCCATGTTACCAGGTTCTTCTTTCCATACTCCTTGTCCTGCAGTCAACGAGAGGCTTCAATCTATCATACAAATTTCAGAGAAGGTTAAAAGAATATTACATAGAGCCCAATGGCGAAATAAGACATACGCCAATCGAAAAAGAATGCCCGCTCCGTTATATAAAAAAGGAGATCTCGTATGGTTATCCTCTAGATACATCAGATTGAAATGTCCTTCTAAGAAATTTGGTGCCCGCTTTCACGGGCCTTACATGATTGACAGTGTGTTATCTCCGACAGCAGTATGACTAAAGCTTCCCACTTCTCTGAAGATAAACCGAAAACCACTGATCCTTTCATCCATAGAGTTCCTCCCCCTCCAGGTCCAGTGGACGCCCATGACGAAGATATGTATGAAGTACTGAAAATACTTGACTCCAGGATCTTCCGAGGAAAATTGCAGTATCTTATCCGATGGAAAGGTTATTACCCAGCGGATGACTCCTGGATATCAGCGAGCGATGTCAACTCGTATGCCGTTTTCGTGCAGCTCATCCTGATCGCCCCCGGAGTGGTCGCCTTGTGGGGGGCTATGTAAGGATGTCGCCCTCACCGTCCCTCCAGACTCCAAGACAACGCACCCGGCAGCACAGATATGGCGTTCCGGATGAAACCGCAGAAGCTGGGACCTCCTTCGCCGGCAGACAAGACGCCTCGCGCATGCGCAGTGTCCCAAGCGGCCTTATGGGCATAGACAGATGCCGGCGCAGGCGGATGACGTCAGACCTCTCCGCAGCTGGTTAATGGAACGCCCTATAAAGAAGACGCTGGTGGGGTAAGTCGTTGCTCTAATATTTCTTGCGAATTGAGCTACAATACCTTGTATCCTACTATATCTTCATATTGATTCCCTTGGCTTTGACCCCTGCTTGTATTTCGACTACGTATTTGACCGCTACATAGCCCCGACCTATGCTGTGACCGCGACGACTCTCCAAGTTACTACACCTGGATTATATTACTTGTTCTTGGGCTGTATTTACTCCTTCTACCTACCAACCACGAACCTGACGCCACTGGTACCAGTAGACAGGTAGCGTTATATACATCTTCCTCCTGGCTCTGGTACTTGCTACGTACAGGCAATATTACATTCACAGTGGCTCCTCCTATCTCTCTGAGATTGCGCTACGGATAAGAGATTGTCCGGACATATACTTGGTGCTAACTTAACCAGAGCTGTTGTAAACTGAAAACCTCCATAGGCTATAATGGCTCTGGGAAGTTTACAACAGCTCTGGTTAAGTTAGCACCAAGTATGTAATATGGCCCTGCAATTTTTAAAGGGCGTTTAACCTTCTTTATGGGAGAATTTCACTGTTACCCGAATTGCAGGGATCTGAGGTGAATTGTACTGTATTTCGCTGGCACTTCGCCAATTATTGCACTGTATGGTGAAATGCGGCTCTTTGAATAACCTCTTGGATAGAGGAATGATCATTAGGTCATGGAAGAATGTAGCAAAAAGATTAGGGCCCAGTAAAGGTTTTAATCTATTAGTCACGTTCTGGCTAGGGAAACAAGAACCAGGGTGTTTAGGGTCAAGATGATTGGGTTGATCTCTTACACTGGTTTAAATGGGGTCCTGACAAGGTTTTGCGCACCGGCAGTAGATATGATGATACAAGTAGCGGTATATCACAATATAACTTCCAGGTGAAAACAAGATACAACAGAAAAAAACAAGACAACGCAGACGGGATTAATGGATAGTCGGCAGGAGGAGCCGGTATGGATACAGACTCATGAGACTCCCAAGCAAACGTTTGCCAGATATCTGAAGCACAGGACAGGGGAGATGATTTGCTGCTTCAGTGATGGAGAGTTCATTGTGCCAGATTTCTGTTTGCAAGTAACAACCATGGCACTTGTGTTACATAATGATATCACCCAGATTGAGATTTTACTGAAGAAAAACGGTCATAGAGTTTGGTAACCATCTACAAGTCCAGATATTTTCTCTGTTTGCGCCTGTGGCTAAGCTTTAATTTGTGCCAAGTGTTCTTACAATCATGATGCAGTGATTAAGAACCTTGCAGCTGTTCAACACCATAAAACTTTCATATATTGGACACTTTTACATTTTATTAGACCGATAGACTCCTGCTTATTGTGGATCATGAATGGCAAAAGCAAGTTTGGAACGTAAGATCACATATCGTGTGATTCATTTAAAAGAATTGTGGGATAATACACATGTAAAAGCTTAGAACTACAGAGATATACCATTTATCTACATTAAGCCTTTTATAAACCTTAGGGAGCAGGGAGATGAGTGACGGAACATTTTAAATGTATCAGGTTTCATTAAGTTTCCTTTAAATTTCCCATGAATCTTGATGGTTGAGTTTGGTTCTTAAAAATTCTTGACCGAACTTGCTAACAAATTGCGCCGAATGGTGAATTTCACTGTGCGGTGCAACTTTGTTGCAGTTTGGCTATTCAGAAAGCTGTGAATTCACCAAATACTAGGAAATCGACAGTGAAATACGGTGCAATTTGGAAATTGTCCCAAAGAGCAGTAATGGGTAATCTATTCAGATAACGCCGAACTGCACCAAAAGGTCAGGGAAATGCCCTGATTTTTGGTGGTTCAGTTCGACCTGTTTACACAGACGAATTCCATAGGATTCAGTTTAAAAAAAGTTCTTTTCAGTTTCAGCATAGCCTTTTTATTGCTTTAGAAATTTGCGTAATTTTTGCTTCTCATTTTTTTTTAATACTTTTAATTCTGTAACAGACCTTTTTATTCTTTTTATAGTACTTTTATTATTTACACAATTTCATGCATTTTTATTGTTTTAAAACACCTCTTAAAGAATAGCAGAGTTTGGATTTCCCTGAAATTTTGGTTCGCTTTGAATAACCCTTTATATTTACAGACACTTTTCAAAATAATACAAGGTCATAAAATTGCCTTTTTTAGAATAAAAATAGAGGATTGCATGGATTTATAATGAACTTTGTTATAAATGAAAGTCGGCACTGAACACTCTCATAAACATCCTAAAACACATAATAGATGGTATTTACAGTTCGGCGACTTATACTTTAAAAGGTGACTTCCAAATAGATGTGACCAGGTTTGCCAGGTCCAATGCAGATTTGTAAAAGGCAGGAAAGGAAATGTGGAAATTCCTGGCTAGCAAATATAACTAAGTGGGTTATCCACCAAGTGCCGTTTCCCAGCGGTGCAAAAACTGGCAAAAATTGCCGGTATAGCAGTGATAAGAAATGCCGACACTACTCAAAACTAAACCACAAAAGAAGGAACTTCACAGTAAAGCTCCTCGTTTTCTTGTTTAGGCCCCGTTCACACTGTGCGATTTGAAAGTCGCACGATTTTCATATGCGCGACATAGTGCGCTAATGTCGCGCGACATAGTGCGCTAATGTCGCGCGACATAGTGCGCTAATGTCGCGCGACATAGTGCGCTAATGTCGCGCGACGTTGCGGTTTTGTGCGATTTATGTAAAGCACCACCAATGCAAATTGCAGATAGCAAATCGCAAAAAAAGGGTCACGTACCAGCGACATGCGACGTCACGCGGCAAGATGTGAACGGCTCCATTGATATGCATTGAAAAAGCTACACAGCGCGACATCGCACGGATTTTGCTGCGACGTCGCGGCAAAATCCGTGCGACAAATCACAGTGTGAACGGGGCCTTAGGCTCCGTTCACACTGTGCGATTTGAAAATCGTGCATTTTTCTGTGCGATTTTCATATTCGCGCGACGTCGCGATTTTGCAAAACACCACCAATGGAAATCACAAATCGCAAAAAAAAGGGTCATGTACCAGCGACGTGTGACGTCGCGCGGCAAGATGTGAACAGCTCCATTGAAATGCATTGGAGATGCGACATAGAGTGGATTTTGTAAATCACGTAAATCACAACGAAACCTCAAAGTCACTAAAATCAGCAGCACCACAGTGAGGAAGTGATCTCCCTGAAATTTTAGGAATAGAAATGTGCAAATCACTAGTAATGGGTACGAGTTAACATAGGTAGTGCATGAAACGGAGTGGTGTTCGAAAACCCAAAAATGAAATTAGCTGAGTGTGGCTTAAACCGAAGAAAATTAGACACAGAAAAAAACCTTTGTGTGTCTCTAAACTGAAACAAATGTAAAAATACAAAAGCACAGAATAAAAAGCAATGCTATACATGCTGCATGTCGCTTATCGATATCAAAATGTCTGTAAGAACATAAAAATGAATTTAACAAAATGATAACATAAGTAAACCATAGTTTCCAGGTCATAAGAGTCTGCATGGGAGACATATACACGGACAAAATATTGGGTTTGGAACACATTTTTGGATTCCAAAATAATCTGAATATTGTAAACACCCGATATTTCATTATCGGATCAATTAAGAATATCAGAAGTGTCCAATAGTGTCGACATCATCGGTTTCCGATATTTAGAACTGCAATGTATACAAGACAAAAACCTACAAAATGACACATGCACCAAAAGGACACCAATATGAAGCATGTGCTCCACAGTGATGCACAGAATAAAGTTTATGCTCCAAAAACGACGCACAGAATGAAGCATGTGCTCCAAAAATGACGCACAGAATGAAGCATGTGCTCCAAAAACGACGCACAGAATGAAGCATGTGCTCCAAAAACGACGCACAGAATGAAGCATATGCTCAAAAAACTATGCACAGAATGAAGCATGTGCTCCAAAATGACGCATACAGGGTTATTCAGAGAGCGTGAAAAGCAGGAGAATGACTGGAGAATGAAAAATTCTAGGTCAAAATAGCCAAACCAGAAAAATTCACCCTTTCATCTCACTTTCCAAATCAGCTATTTTGACCTAGAATTTTTCATTCTCCAGTCATTCTCCTGCTTTTCACGCTCTCTGAATAACCCTGATAGTATTTTACCAGGAAGGATACATAGAGATTTCTCTCGTTTTCAGGTATGTCCTGGGTGGCGAGTATGTACTGTTGGGTGTCTTGCCCAAGGACACTTACTGGAGAGGTTGCTCGCTGGGATCGAGCCCATGACTCCACAGGCTCTCTCCATGCAGAGCAGTGACATTACCTCTACTCCACCCAGCCGGTATGCCCTAAAAAGGATACACAGAATGAAGCATGTGCTCCAAAAATGATGCATATACTGATAAAATGACAAAGTATAGGCTCCAAAACTGATTCAAACAATAAAGCACATGCTCGAAAATGAGACATTATCTTCCGAAACTATGCACAAAATGATGCAAATATGCTCCTAAATAATGCACTGCATGAACCTTATGCGTCAATAGAGTCATGGAGCATTTCAAATTAATCAGAGTGTATCCAATTATATATTTGGATCTGGTCATTTATAATCTGATCGGTTCAGATCAATTTGGGATATTTTTTTCAGATTTTTTTCTATTGGCTCAGATGTCAGAAATTTGGGTCAATCCAAATTGCCAATTGGTGATAATTCAACCGAATGTTGATTTGGACCAGACTAAATTGCACGTATCTAGTGCTTGTTATCATCACAACCCTTGCGGCTAGTGGCAGGCTATAATGTTTATCTGGGCAACTGCAACAGCATTTTTCCTTGTAATTGCAACCATTTAAGGTTTGTGTTTTTCCACAATTCCTAGCACGGTCACTTTCGAATTCCTCCCCATATATGGGTTGACTCTATTCGTGCTCATATCTGTCCAGAGTGGATTTCGGCCATTGCCTTATTTATTGACCGAACAGTGTAAATTGAATAAATGTGAATATTCAGGTTTCTAAGCCCCCCCCCCTCATTCTGAGTATAAGAATGTGCTTAGAAGCAACACTAATTCTGATCATTAAGAAGCAAATTATTGTTGTATCAAAAACCCATCCACGGCGATGTGTTTTCTTTTTATTGTATTTTAAAAGTGTCCCATTGCTTTAGCTACTAATGTGCAAATATACAAATTATTGAAAAACCTACCCGACTCGTCTTGGTTCTCGATTGCTAATCAGCTGCACCTGCTGCGGAACGTATTTGAAGACACAAAGCCAGCCAGCCAGCCGGAATGTGGAGAAATTTATTGAGGAAATAAATAAATAAGCATGACATCTGGTTTAATAACAGACCACATTTCCCAGCATGCCTCAAAACAAAAACCATCGAAAATGCGCGTCTTTTTTTATTTATCATATTACTGTACAATAAATATAAATAGATAGCAATGATATAAAAAAAACCACAAACATCCCAAGACCAGCAAATGCGTACTTGAGTTGTCTGAATTTAATTGCATCACAATATATGTTTCTTGTTACTCGGGTGGCAGAGATACATCACGCTGTAATGACATGAAGATTACAAAAAAAAATTTAATGAAATTACTGAAGGCAAATTGCAACTGAAGATAATTACAAAAAGACAAACCAATAAAAAGATCCCATTTCTTGTCTGTTACTGAAAATGCGTTGTTCCACACTGCTGTTGTCGTGCAGAAATGATGTGAGAAACAAGAAATGTGTGATTATCGTTAATTAGGACGCCTTTTAATAACCGCGTCGGGTTCATCCAGTTACATTTTACATGGTCGATCAGTCACAACGAGTATCTTAATCTCTCAACGTGCAGATTGCTGGGTGGATTGGAAAGAATATCTCTGCAGGTACGGAGCGAGAGATAAATTGCTAAAATGTCATGAACTGCATGTCAAGACTACAAAGAAGCTTTATTCCGAGGAGATGAGAGAGGCACTGCCGAGATACAGGCTAAATTCCCGAGACAAACAACATTATTTACCGCAAATTAAATTAGAACAGGGCTTTTTAATAAGTTGTGTTCATGTGAAGGGGTGTTTTTGTGAACTCCAGAAACCAGATCGTGGACAATTTCATAAACTGATAACGCGTCACGATAGGTTTGTGAACCAAGGCATACGTCTACTGCTAAAGCTTGGATATTGCCTGATCGAATAAAGAGCAGTTGGAGGCGATGAACGTACAGTATATGGACTTATTTAATCCTTTTCTTCAGAAGAATGAACTCAGCCCATTAGATTGAACATAGAAATGTCCTCTTTTTCTATAAGCGGATATGGTTATGAAAAAGAACATGTGTCTTTGAATGGATTTTTCTAAAAAAAAGTTAATACAACTGGAAAAGTAACCAGTGTAGACAAGAAATATGAACAAGTTAGAATTGGCAAGAAGTAAGTGTCTACCGCTCTCAATGAAAAGGAATTTTTGTGTTGGCTATCCTACTCAAGACAGGACCCCATCAGCCATGTTTTTCTAGACACGTTAATATTTCATGCTGAGGGGCACACAGGGAAAAGTGTTGCCCTTCAACGTGTATAATTCATATGCTACTGGAAGGAAATCGAAGGAGCTCATCTGGGATTCCTAAATCAGCAGCATATGGATTCTACATACTGCAGGGTTACATTTTTCATGCACTGCCCATCAGCATGAATAAATTAGATGTGAATCTAATAATAAAGAGCCTACACGATATTTATTCTTGAATCCTTCCTAAGTGATCTCATACAGCTCCCCTGGTACAGACTAAACCTAATCCCAGACCTAGACTGTGCAGTTGAATACTTTCAGTCTGAGCTCCTGCAAGTCTGGAATTCCCATGCCCCGCTGCGTAAAGTGCGAGTAAAAGGGGCCCATCTCCCCTGGGTTACAGCTGACCTCACGCATATGTACCAGTTTAGAGACTCCCTGTGGTCAAAGTTCAAGAGTACTGGATCCATGAACGATCACTGTGAATACCGAAGATGCCGGAATGAATGCACAAAAGAAACAAAAATGGCTAAAGCCCAATACTTCAATGAAAATTTAAACAATAACATATCAAACCCCAGAAATTTTTGGAAAATAATAAGTAACATACAAGCACCCCCCAGCCACTCCCAAGCAGCTGCTTTAAAAGTAAACAACCAAACTGTACAACACGCCCTAGATGTAGCAAATGCTTTTAATAATTATTTTGTTGGATGCGCCACCACCCTGATTGCTAAGCTAGGAAATGACACGCAATCAGAAAGGCCGCACGCAGGTCAGGACCCACCAACAGTGCAAAGACCCCGTAACCCAGAGAAATTCAGTTTTAGGCCAGTGCCTGTCAGTGCCATCACTAAACTTCTCCGTAACCAAAAAATGAAATACCAGTCTGGACCTGATCAAATCCCAGCAATGCTGCTGAAAATCAGTGCACCAGCAATTGCAAAACCTGTCGCAACCCTGATTAATGAATCACTGGCGACTGGATATATACCCAAACTCTGGAAGACTGCAAGGGTGGTACCTATCCATAAAAGTGGAGACAATACTTTGGTATCCAACTACCGCCCAATATCACTGCTCCCTGTAATGTCAAAAATTCTGGAAAAAGGTGTCTACACTCAATTACGTGATTATTATCAGTATCAGAACTATTTAACCCCAGATAAATCAGGCTTTCGTCCAAACCACTCAACTACAACTGCCCTTTTAAAAGTTTGTAATGATATCCAAGCGGGCATGGAACAAAGAAATCTAACTGGAGCCATCTTCCTTGACTTTGCCAAGGCTTTTGACACAGTAGACCATGGCATCCTATTACAAAAACTTAAAAACTCTGGTATTGGTGATAGTACGTTAACCTGGTTCCAATCATATGTGTCTGATAGGTCTCAATTTGTGTCCATTTCTGACAGCACTTCCCTTTCCCTCCCAGTCACGTGCGGTGTACCCCAAGGCTCAATACTTGGCCCCCTGCTATTCACAATATTCATAAACGATCTGCCCAATGTCTGCAAAGCTTCAACTGTACACATGTACGCAGGCGACACTATAATCTATACCAGCAAACCAAATCTCACACAGCTGGAGGCAGTGCTGCAAGAACAATTCACAGGGGTAGAAAAGTGGATCGCAAATAACAAACTTTTTCTAAATACTGACAAAACTGTTACAATGCTCTTTGGAACCGCACCTAAACTACACAAATTGCAAACACCCCATCTATGTGTTGGGACAAAATCAAATGGCACGCTGACCACAGTCACTTCTCTCAAATACCTAGGTATGTGGTTAGACCCAAATCTATCTTTTGGCCCCCACATCGAAAAACTCTCATCTAAACTCTACCCCAAACTAGGTGCCCTGTACAGAAACAAATCCTGCCTGAGGCCCGCGGTAAGAAAGCAGATTGTACAACAAATGCTTATGCCAGCCATTGAATACGGAGATGTAGTGTATGCAGCCGCCCCACAAACACACCTCCAGAAACTTACTACATTGTATAACTCCTTCTGCTGCTTTGCATTACAATGTAACTACATGACCCACCATTGTGACATGTTAAAAGAACTTAACTGGCCATCACTGGACTCTAGACGCACCCTTCACCTTTCCAACCTGGTGTTTAAGAGCTTTTCTGGGAAGCTACCACCCTACCTGAATATGCTGCTTCCCCCGGCAGTTCCCTCATCCTATAACCTCAGATCCAGGACCAGCACCTTACTTGCAATACCGCAATACAAAAAGAAAATGGCTCGATCCTCATTTTCCTACAGAGCACCGCAAATATGGAATAACCTCCCAGACACCGTCAAATCTTCCCCCAGTCTAAAGTCCCTTAAGACTTCCCTATTAACATACCTCAATACGGAATGCACCTGTAAACATGTAACATAATGACTTTATTTCCTACATATTTATTTTTCTGTTAATCTGTATATTTGGTCTTGTGTTAATATCTTGCATTTTACTATTTTGTATTTCTGTAACCACTCAATGTTCTCGAACCCAGGACATACTTGAAAAGGAGAGAAATCTCAATGTATCCTTCCTGGTAAAATCCTTTATAAATAAATAAATATATATATATACATATATATTTTGAGAAAGTATTTTACCAGGAAGGATACATTGAGATTTCTCTCGTTTTCAAGTATGTCATGGGTGGCGAGTATGTACCGTTAGGTGTCTTGCCCAAGGACACTTACTGGAGAGGTGCTCTTGCCGGGATTCGAACCTGTGTCTCCACAGTCTCCATGGTTATAGGGCAGTGATGTTAACTACTCCACCCAGCTGGTACTCTTCATACCAAAATGCAGTACATTGTCTTTATTTACTATATACCCAGATAGTGGTCTCCTCAAAAGGACCAAACAAGAAATGAAACAGGTACAGCACTAATCACCACGTGAGATGACAAGATGTCAATGCCTCACGACATTGACATCAAAAAGAAAAGAGGGAGAACAAGCAACAGACAAAAATATTGGGATTAAGGCTAATGTCAGATGAACGCATTCTGAGCACACTCTGCATGTGTGCATAATAGATGGGCGTACTGATGGAAGATACTGTAGACACCACACGGTCCATTTTTTTTTTTTACGGATGTAGGAAAAAAAGGGAAATATGGGAAACAAAATTAATTTGAAAAGTGAAAAAAAATGGGAAAAGGATATAAAAAACCATATTGTGGAGGGTGGAGTCTGATCCAAGATGGATGCAGGAGAAGCTTTTTGTTTGTTGCAATGGCATACCTGTATGTGAAGAAAAAAAAGAAAAGAAGGCGGTGGGTTCATCCCATCAACTCCGGCAGATACACCCATGGGCACTTTGTGAGTCAACGTGATGGACGTCACAAATGCACTGGGTCTGACGTCGCGTCATCACGCACACAGGCCGCTACGCGCACTCTGGGCGTCCATCGTGGCAGTTTTACGTCGAGGCCTAAATGGCGTCCATTGCCACCTGCGTGGTGCATGCGCACTTCAGTGCGCACGTACTTCGTATGTTGGTCTCTATGGCTCACATATCAATGCTACGACGGACGTTAAACTGTGCGGCGACACGGCACTGTATTCGTCTGACCCTAGCCTAAAACCTTATCTTGTACAGAAAGTGAAAGAAACTGGGATAGAGATCAAAATCAATTAACTCTGCCCAGAATATAGACGGTTACCCAATGTATTCTATATAGATACAATCTATTCTCTTAGTCAGAATACAATACCTATATAGAATACATTGCGTGTTGAGTAACCGTCTATATTCTGGGGAGAGTTCATTGATTTTGATCTCTATCCCAGCTTAGTTCACTTTCTAATCACCTCGTGATTGCCAGTGAAGGGCTTCTAAATCGTATTACATCCAATAGCAACAATAAATCCTTGAATTATCTAATTTCCTTGTACAGGTTAACAGATTGTTTTGGTCATCCAGTCGCTATAATTTTTCATCAGTCATCAGTTTCAGCCACAACCACATTCTGTAAGCAAAAACAAAACAACAAAGTTAACAATGTAGGTACCATTTCTTAACTAGTGTTAAGGATTAGGAGTCATTAACTATTTTGTAGGTCCACTCTACAAGCAGTATGCGATTACAAGTCAAGTGGTAACTACATTCAGCATTCGACTTGCAGCTTTACCTTGTATAAAATCTGTATGATAGCGAGAGTCGAACAGTCCTGTTATTGGACATCTTGGAGCCCCTTACTGAACTTCTGATTGTGGCTTCTGCAAACCACCACCCAGTAGAAAAGCACCAGAGCTGCCTCTGCATTAGGACAAACAAAGACCAGTACACACAGACAAGCCCTCCAGACTCAAGGACTGAAATTCCTAACCCCCCCGGCCCCAAAAAAAGGGGTCTCCAGGCTTCCCATTGCCCTCCCAGTCTCCAAGACTGAAATCCATAAATCATTAGAAACATAGAAAAATGTCGGCAGATAAGAACCTTTCGGCCCATCTAGTCTGCCCAATTACATGGATACTTTACCTGGATTTATCTTTTGTTTAGGATAGCCTTATGCCTATCCCATGCTTGCTTAAATTCAATTACTGTTTTAGCCTCTACCACTTCTACTGGAAGACTGTTCCATGTATCCACCACCCTCTCAGTAAAATAATG
Source organism: Leptobrachium leishanense (assembly GCA_009667805.1). NCBI lineage: Eukaryota > Metazoa > Chordata > Amphibia > Anura > Megophryidae > Leptobrachium > Leptobrachium leishanense. The sequence goes on from CM019067.1 coordinate 17,998,359, forward strand.
CTTCCTGATGTTACTTTTAAACCTTTGCCCCTCTAATCTAAGACTATGTCCTCTTGTTTTGCTACTTTGTTTCCTTTTAAATATACTCCCTTCCTCTACCTTGTGGATTCCCTTTACGTATTTAAATGTTTCTATCATATCTCCTCTGTCTCGTCTTTTTTCCAAGCTGTACATGTTAAGATCATTAAGACTTTCCTGGTAACTTTTCTCCTTCAAGCCGTACACCATTTTAGTAGCCCTTCTCTGAACTCTCTCTAAGATGTCTATATCCTTCTGGAGATACGGTCTCCAGTACTGCACACAGTACTCCAAGTGAGGTCTCACCAGTGCTCTGTACAGTGGCATGAGCACTTCCCTTTTCCTACTGCTAATACCTCTCCCTACACAACCAAGCATTCTGCCAGCATTTCCTGCTGCTCTATTACATTGACTACTTACCCTTAGATCCTCTGAAATAATAACCCCTAAATCCCTTTCCTCAGATGTTGAGGTTAGGACTGTATCAAATATTCTATATTCAGCCCTTGGGTTTTTACGTCCCAGGTGCATTATCTTGCACTTATCCACATTAAAACTCAATTGCCACAGCTCCGACCATTTTTTTAGTTTACCTAAATCATTTGTCACTTGGCTGATCCCTCCAGGAACGTCAACCCTGTTGCAAATCTATGTGTCATCAGCAAAAAGACATACTTTTCCATTAATACCTTCTGCAATATCACTAATAAAAATATTAAAGAAAATGGGTCCAAGTACTGACTCCTGAGGTACCCCACTGGTAACAAGACCTTGCGCCGAATAAACTCCATTTACCACAACCCTCTGTTGCCTGTCACTCAGCCACTGCCTAATCCATTCAACAATATTGGAATCCAAGCTCAAAGATTGCAATTTATTGATAAGCCTTCTATGCGGAACAGTACCAAAAGCCTTACTGAAATCTAAATAAGCAATGTCTACTGCACCACCTGTGTCTATTATTTTTGTTACCCAATCAAAAAAATCAATAAGATTAGTTTGGCATGATCTCCCTGAGGTAAACCCATGTTGTTTCTGATCCTGTAATCTATGTGTTTTTAGATGTTCAACAATCCTTTCCTTTAACATGGTTTCCATTAATTTCCCCACTACTGACGTAAGACTAACTGGCCTATAGTTCCCCGATTACTCCCTACTACCCTTCTTGTAAATGGGCACAACATTTGCTAATTTCCAGTCTTCTGGGACGACTCCCGTTAGCAAGGATCGGTTAAATAAATCTGTTAAAAGAGCTCAGTGATGTAATAGCAAAACCGTTAATAATTTAGGGTGGATCCCATCAGGCCCCATTGACTTATTTGTCTTTACTTTAGACAGCTGCTGTAGAACCTCCTCCTCTGTAAACTAATATGTAAATGTCTCGTTAGTGTTTGCTCCTAACTGAGGTCCCTTTCCTTCCTTTTCTTCTGCAAAGACTGAACAAAAATATTCATTGAGGCAGTCAGCGAGACTTTTATCCTCTTCTACATACCTTCCTTCCTTTGTTTTTAATCTAACTAATCCTCGTTTTACTTTTCTTTTCTCGTTTTTGTATCTAAAAAATGTTTTGTCCCCCTTTTTTACTGACTGAGCTATTTTCTCTTCTGCGTGTGCTTTGGAAGCTCTTATAAATTGCTTTGCCTCTTTCTGCCTAATCTTATAGGTTTGCCTATCTTCTCTACTGAGTTTTTTTATAATTATTGAATGCTCTCTTTTTGTTCTTCACTATTTTGGCCACTTCTGCAGAGTACCACAGTGGTTTCTTCCCTTTTTTGTTTTTGCTAACAAGCCAAATGCAATTGCCTGTGGCCTTCAATAATGCTTCCTTTAAATAATGCCATTTCTCCTGGACTCCCTTTAAACTCCTCCAGTCTGATAATGACTCCTTCACACAAAATCTCATTTTAGAAAAATCTGTTTTTTTAAAGTCTAAAACTTTTGTTTTTGTGTGGTGCGGCTCCATCCCTGTTCTTATATTAAACCATACTGACTGGTGATCACCAGATCCCAAATTTTCACCTACAACAACGTTCGATACCAAACCTCCATTTGTGAGTATTAAATCCAATATGGCCTCTTTACGGGTCGGCTCCTCAACTACTTGTGTTAGAGATAATCCCAGTAGGGAGTTTAGAATATTTGTACTCCTGGTGCACCCAGCTGTTTTGGTTTTCCAGTTCACATCAGGAAGATTAAAGTCCCCCATGATAATAACTTCCCCCTTCATTGCCATTTTGGCTATTTCCTCAAACAGCAGATTATCTAGCTCTTCTACTTGTCCAAGGGGTCTATAGATCACACCTACATGAGCTACTGTATGATTGCCAAATGTTAGCGTAACCCAAACTGACTCTATGTTCACCTCGCTCACTTTTATTTGGTTCGTTTTTATGTTGTTTTTCACATACAGGGCCACTCCTCCTCCTTTCCTACCTTCTCTGTCTTTTCTATATAAAGAGTACCCCGGTATTGTTATGTCCCAGTTATTTTTCTCACTGAACCATGTCTCAGTAACCGCCATTAATCTACTTTTTCAGCTGCCATCATTGCCTCCAGTTCATTGATTTTATTGACTAAACTGCGAGCATTTGTAGACAAGACTCTGAGCTTGTCATTTTTTTACCTCGTATGTTGCTTGCACCCTCCGATTTAGTTTTGGGGGACAATCAGGCAGATTGTTTTTTTTACCCTTTTGTCCCCCCTTCCTAGTTTAAATATTTCTTTGTGAAACCTTTGAACTTCTCACTGAGAACATATGTTCCCCTATGAGTAAGATGCAAACCATCTTTTTTATACAGTTCCTTTCTGCTCCAATTAGAGCTATCATGGGACACAAAGCCAAATCCTTGCTCCCGACACCATTCCCGAAGCCACAAATTGAATTCCCTATTGCGCATCTTCCTATCTTGAATGTTATGCACAGGCAAAACTTCAGAGAATGACACAGTGGACGCAATCTGCTGTATTTCACCTCCAAGAACACAAAAATCTTCCTTAATCTCAGAAACCTCATTGCTAGCCAAGTCATTTGTCCCTAGATGGACTAGAACGTCCACTTCCCCTTGCTGCTTTGCCTGTTTGACATTATTGAGAATACGTCTCTTGTCTCTACGAGCATTGGCCTTATTCCCTCCCCATTTCAAATTGCTCTCTTCCCCAGAATGAGTGCCCCACCTTTCCTCAAACGTGAGGGGCCACCCTCCCCTTTTGCTACTAGAATGGATTTTTCACCCCTCCTTTCCCCAGTAATATTCCCCCGTCTCCAGTAGACAGCCCCATGGCCCTGCCCTTTCCCAAGTAGCAAGTCTCTTCACCCCTTCTCTCCAGGTTCGCTCCTCTGGCAGAGCTGAGGGAGAGGCAAGGCTGCCCAGTCTCTTCTAGCATGCCACTGCCTTCACAAAGGAAGTGGCCCACTAGGGGGTGGAGCACAGCAGTGCTTCCTTCAGTGGGGTCAGGTAAGTTCAGAATTCCGAGCTGAAACGGAGAACCAGACATGGGTGATACAAATGTAGCTACAGGTGGCACACTGTGGGATAACATTGGCAGTGGCGCTCCAGGAACATGTGATTATGCACCAGCACTTGATATTTGCCCTGCTGGTGAGTAATAAGCCATTCTGCATCACTCCATATTCTCCCTGCCAACCGGGAAAATTTAAATAACATAAAACCTGGTATAAAAGGAGAAGGTGATTGAAAAAATAATGCCAAAAAAGTATGTTAAAAAAAATGTAAAAACGTATTTCTCATCCATTGGTTCTATGGCAACCTTCTGGCAATCCTAAATATCCTGTGCCAGTCTTGCGTGACACTCCATGGAGGCTAATGGATACCAGCAGTAAATAGAAGCAGTAGTGTGCATCACTACCAAGGTTATTCATGGCATCCAGTATGAGGCATTGTAAATAACCACTTCAAGCAGCATGGCGGCCATAATTTGCAATACATTTGGAATCTGCATATGGTCACTGGCTTAACAAGACCACCTAATAGTAAGGAACAGACGGCAGTGGCTACAAGAGGCTTATTACCAAGGCTACAGAGACATTCTAGTCGCCGAAAAGATGCATGTGGCCCAAGAACCTCTTCTACCATATCCTTTCAAAGTGTCTCAGAATTCCAAGGTGATACAGAGGACAAACCGTTCCCTTGAGTTATTTCTTTGCATTTCAATGAAAAAGAAGCATCTGTCTTTGTACTATATATACACAATAGGAAGGTACAAGTACATATTTTTCTTCATTTACTTGACTATAAAATTAGTCACTCCAGTTATTCTCTCCCAGAGCAGGAGGCTGGGGGTTGGTTAAAAGGTCTCAAGCATTTCTTGATTTGAGGGAACATTCTAAAGGGTATAGTACACTTACAAGGTTGATAACGTATCCTTGAATGGCCCTTTACATATTTTTTTAATTTTATAAATTGATAACGAATTAAATAAAAACCACAAAACATAAAAAAAGAATATTTTAATTAACTATGTCCACCGTATCCTCTTGGACCAAGACGTTCTCATTCCCTCCAGACTTCATTTGGTTGAAATTGATGGAGCCATACAATTTTGACGATTCTTTAGCTGCAAGTGCTTGTCTCCTGTACAACTCACCCTTCCACATAGACACCATTAGTAAAATCGATAGAACCACGCCACCAAGAGTTAAAAGACAGAGGCCGGCTATCACACATCTATCCAAGTGGGCGCCAATGATGGCGTTCTTCTTTTCTAATTGTTCCATTTCTCTGGCTGTGGTTGAGCTCGGATCCGATTTGATGTCTCTCGGGACCAAGTATGAAATAATTACAAGTAAAATCCCGGTAATAAGGAACGTAACTGCACTGATGAAACCATAATCAACAGATTTTCCAGATGCTTCGGATACAGCATCATCCTCCGATATTATTGAGGCATCCTGTATCCCATCTGGCTGGATTTCTCCATCAGAGGTTTGATGTAGATGTCCATGGGATGTCTTACTGGAAGGCGGGTGGGTCACTAGCTCAATGTTTACATTTTCATCTACATAGGTGAATGAAGTTTCAAGTTCTTCCAAGCAGCATACTTTCTTTCTCTCCTTGAAGGTGTCCGCCTGAAAAGGTTTTAGATCCGGTGCTTCAGAAGATGGTGCCAGTGGTATGGACTCATACTGGTCCGGTGACTCAGCAGCTGCTACACTATGATTTTCATAACAAAACGTCTTTGTGTCATTGTTGTTAGAAGTGCTGTAGCTCCAATCCACATTGTTGCACTCATCAAGCCTCTGCGTCTTCCCTCTTATATGTAAAAGCTCCATGCAGGCTGTAGAGTCGTTCTACATATCAGGTCCCGATCAGTCCATGATGTGCAGTGCTCTGCTGGAAGGAATAAGGACAATTTTAGTAAGATTTATTAATAGAAGTATTTTATAACACGAAGCACAGAGGAAATCCAAAGCAAGACAGAAACACAATGAGAAAGGCAATGTTATACTGAAATGACAGCCGCCCAAATGTATTTTTATATTTCATTAAACACTGCCGGCCAAAACGAAAGTCACCACCTGGTTTTACTCTGCAGATAAGTCAGAGCCTTCCATTGGATAATTACTGCAGTGATTAATATGTTTCAGCTGCAAAATATGAGGTCATGTGACTCCCTGAATATACTGCATGAGCAGGTTTTTCCATCAATGGGTTTTTTCTTCCCTGATGGCACAGCGGGCATATTCCAAGATGGCAATGCCAGGATTCATCGGGGGGTCAAATTGTGCAAGAGTAGTTCAGGGAGCATGAGACATCATTTTCACACATGGATTGACCATCGCACAGTCCAGACCTTAACCCCATTGAGAATCTTCTGGATAATGTGCTGGAGAAGACTTTACGCAGCGCTGCGACTCTCCCATCATCAATACAAGATCTTGGCCACAAATTAATGCCACTATGGATCCAAATAAGTGCTGTGACATTACATGAGCTTATCGAAACGACTCCATGGCGAATGCGTGCCGTAATCACAGCAAAGGCCGTCCACTGAAATTATGGAGTGTGTGATTAATTTTTTGGCCAGACAGAGTATATATCGTTATATTATTCATATTATTGGTAGCCAAAAAAGGGGGGAAATAGAGAATATAATCGACAACAATATTCTTGACACAACATCAAAATTTGGCAAGTCGTTAATTCCAAAATCGCATGAAATGCATTGGGTAAGATTAATAAGTGGATAGTTAACCCTTTCCGGTCATATGTCGGAATATATCCGACACAACCTTTTGCCGGTTGCGGTCCAATGTCGGTTATATTCCAACATGACCGGCCCTCCCTCCTCCCTCCCTATACTCAACTCTCCCTTCGAGGTCCCACGTAGATCTGACTTCCTTGAAGTCATATCTCCCTTTATTATAGCTCTCCGGCGCACTGATGTCAGTTTCAGGTGCCCCCCAGTCGGAGCAGGGGGGAGTCCTTTGGACCCCCTCTATCTCCCCATCGCCGAGGGGTATCTTTTCGAGAGGCATCACTGGAAAGGTCGCAGTGCGACCTTTCCAGAGATGCTTCTCTTTAACCCCTTAATTGCCAGTCCGCGATCCAGCCCTAGATCGCAGAGTGCTCCTGGAGGTGACTGACATCTTTGATGTCAGCCAAGCCTCCGGGGCCTCCCCCCACTGACTGATATCATGCATCGTGCGATGACGTCAGTTAGGAAATTAACCCCTAGCTGCCACGGGGTTATGGAAACCCTTTGGTGGAGAAAGGGGGGTCCTTTGGACTTCCCTATCTCCCGATCGGTGGCAGCTAGAGGGTCATGCTTGCTATCGTCTATCCAAAAGGCTAGAGCATGGCCTTTCCAATGATACCAAACATGGCTAGGATAAGTGTAAAAATTTTTTATTTATTAATGCAGCAATATCATTTACTGTTCAATTATAATGTGAACAATGATGCTGCACTAACGAATTTTTTTTCCAGTTTTAACTAAAATTGCGTATTTTCTCAGAAAAATACAGTAGCGGGTTCCCACTTCTATTTTTTTTTTTATAACAAGCATATCATTAGAATAAATAACCGCAACGGCTCGGCTGTTAAAAATGTGAAAAAAATAATTTTACACGCTGTAGATCAACCCCCAACAGGCCAGGTTTAAGGATCACCTTAGGGAAATGCAGACTGAATCTTGCAATCACTGAGCAACAAATCATATCACCTGTGCTGTGCTTCAGATATCTGCAAACCTGACCTGTTAGGGGGACTTGAGGACTGGAGTTGGGAAACACTGCTGTCGAGGATAGAAATTTTAATGGAAATTCACATATTTTTACATTTTTTGTTATAGCATTCTGGCAGGACATGACGTATACATAGAATAAGATTTATTATGAATCTGCTGTAAAATATAATTTGTCTGGGTCGTATAATAATACATGACTTCAAATCGCGTTTAGGCTAGGGTCAGGTGAACAATTTTTTTGCATCGTCCGTGAAAAAGTGCGTTCAAATGAATGGACGTATTTTTCCATGGAATACGATGCGCATTTTCGTCCGTGATTTTGTACGGATCATCAATAAAACACTGTGTCTGGACATTATGTAGGCCAGACATTAGCAGCGTCTGACGTCTCCTAATCACGCACACACGCCGCTAGCGGACACCGCGCACTCTGTATGTCAGTACTAGCGGTTCCACGTTCTCGAAAAAATGCGTTAGTTTTGCCGCTTGTGTTGCCCGGCCGAACTTTCGTGCGGCCGTACTTCGTATATTGCCCGTCATTTGTTGCTACTACGGCGGTGATAAAGTGCAGCTGCACGCGCGTTCGCACTGCGTTCGTCTGACCCCAGCCGTAAACTTTATGAGCAAAAACTGTAAAAATTAGCTCAGCACACAGGGGTGAAATGGCTCAGCAGCGAAGAGATTAAAAGTTTCATACAATGAGAAAAAATAAAGACTAACCTAAGGTTTTTAGAATAGTAATTGTAACGGTTATATAAAATTTATAAGTGTGCGTTTTTTTTTTTTGAAAATTAAATACGACCAGCCGGCGCACTTAGTGAAAGTTTAGGCTAGGGTCCGACGAACGCAGTCTGAGCGCACTGTGCGTGCGTGCATAACGGACAGACGTACTGACGGAAGATACTGTAGACACCACACGTTAAGTTTTTCTTGACGGACGTAGAAAAAAAAGGGAATTATGGGAAACAAATTAATATGAAAAATGCTAAAAATTGGTATATGATATGAAAAGCCATTTTGTGCGTCGAGGTGTTGGACATCGCAAATGCGCGGCGTCTAACTTTGTGTCATCATGCACAAAGAACGCTATGCGGTTGTGGCGCACTCTGCGCGTCCGTCCTAGCGGTTTTACATTCTTGCCTAACTGGTGTCCATTTGCCAAGTGCGTGGTGCGTGCGCAGTTCGGTGCGCACGTACTTCGTGTGTGGGTCTCTATTGCTCATGATATGCTACGACGGACGTTAAACTGTGCGGCAACACGGACGTGATCCCTGCATTCGTCTGACACCGGCATTATTGGACCGCAAACTGGGTTAAGTCTGCTAGAGATTTTTTGTTCTCTGAATAAATCATTTTAAAGAGTTTCAGTTTTAAGACATCGGTTTCTGGACTTTTCCTCTCTTACCAACTGTAATGGTGCAACAACCCTTCGCTCTTTGCTGTTCTTTAACTCATGACATCAGGATTTTAGTTACTTCTTTATCTTGTTTTACCATTCCACCACTCCTATCGTTTATAAAGCCGTGTGTGGCTAGACAAGCTGTGTGGCCCCCAATATGGTCCTCAGAACATAGAATACATTCTAGTGAAAAAGGATCCATTTAATAAGTAATTGGGCAAAAATCTGGGACAGGCAGCTGAAAGAAAAGCTTTGCATACACGATTGCCCTTGAATGTTGCAGAGTAACACTACAGCTTGAAGTCATTAAACCTCACCCTGCTGGCCACTGTCTTTGTATTACACGTCATGCTTGCACTGCACAGGGTAGAGACTAGAGACAGGTCACTCTATGCCTTTGTGTTTTAATGAGATTCACTCATTGTTTCCTCTGTGGTTAGATTTCTCGTAAAAGAGAGTGCTGTTTACTGATTATTTTCTACCATATTTCTCTCTCGCTGGCGTCCTAGCGTTCACCTTGGCTTATCGATTTAGTACACCTCTTTATGGTTTACCTCAGCTAGTTTATAGCTTTGATTTTGCTCCATCCCATGCGGCAAACACTCTTGTTTGTAAATCCCTAGGGATCTCTAATACACGCTCGTCGGTAAGGCCCTGCGAATCACAAATTTTTGCTCTAATCGAATCACGAATCAAGTCGGCTGTTAAGGTTCGAATTCAAATCAATTATCGAATCGGTGAGTGCCACTTTCCTTATTTATTATCTCCCCACACAGAGCAGGCCCCATTATAATTTATTACTTCCCCACATAGAACAGGCCCCCATATAATTGATTACCTCGACACACAGAGCAGGCCCCATTATAATCATCTCCCCACACAGAGCAGGCCCCATTATAATCATCTCCCCACACAGAGCAGGCCCCATTATAATCATCTCCCCACACAGAGAGCAGGTCCCCCCACAGATCAGGCCCCCATATAATTTATTACCTCCCCCACAGATCAGGCCCCCATATAATTTATTACCTTCCCACACAGAGCAGGTCCCCCCACAGATCAGGCCCCCATATAATTTATTACCTCCCCCCACAGATCAGGCCCCCATATAATTTATTACCTCCCCACACACAGCAGGCCCCATTATAATTTATTACCTCCCCACACAGAGTCCCCATTATAATCATCTCCTCACACAGAGAGCAGGTCCCCCATATAATTAATATGGCCAGTTTTTACTTTTAAGCCCCCCTGGCACACCCCCAAGGCGGCCATCTTCTTCTGGTGATGATGAATCAATTATCCATTCCATCGCCTGGCTTCACCATCTTGCAAAAGAAGCACCATATGATAGTGACAGGGTAGTTATATTCACCATCACCAACTTGGCTCAGGCCTGCCTGCTGCTTACTCCTCTGTCCCGGCCGAACCGCTCTTCGCACTGCCTGCAGCTTCCACTACGTCCATCGTCCTCAGCCTCCTCTGTGCACCAAGTGACAGTGAGACATCACTCTCACATGTCAGTCTTGCTGGAGGGGACTGCGCCTAGCAGCATGCTGGTCCCAGCCGCATACTGTGCGTCTGGGAGGAACGCTGCACGGCTGGGGATGCAGATCGCGGCCAGACAAGCTTCGAGACCAGAGCTTCTGATAAGTAAATGATTGTCAATCGATTTGAAAAAATTTCAAACCAAAGTCGAATTCGAATCGAATACGTCCAGCGATTTGTTTTCAAAATTGAATTTCGAAGCTTTGCAGGTCCCTACTCGTCGCTTCTCGTCCGGACTCCAAAAAGGGACACTATACGCATTGTAAGTAACCGTCGTTTTGCCACGACGGGCTTTTTCAGTTAGTGTGGCTTTGTGTGTCAAGTCTCAGGTTTGAGAGAAAACAAGACTTGAGAGGATCCTGAGAACAGACAACAATGCCAGTGGCCTGCTCTACGTTGGGTCACTGCTCAGGTCTCACAAGGTCTTAGCTCAATGGTGCCATTACAGAGAAGACCATACCATATGCAAATCAGACGGCTATCACCCAGAAAGGGCGGCCAGAAATGAAATGCCATGGACGTAATTTCTGCACGAGAGGTGCAGCAACTCCTTATTCTATGTAAACGTCATGTCCTGCCAATATGCTATAACAAAAAATGACGATCATTTTGGCCTCATTAGGCTTCATCTGAAACGTATAGCCGACACCCCTCTAGGCAGCTCAAGCAAGGGGTCCACATCTGGATTTTCGGTGTATACTGAAAATGAGCAAGAATAAGGTTTGTGAGGGACCTGAGAACGGACAACAGCATTAGTCTCAGGATTAGGTTGTCTGTCTTTGGCATCTTCCAAGGATATGGTGGCCATCGCCATAAATATTAATAACTCTGGTGATAATTTAACCAATATTTACACTTGGTTTTGAACCTAGATCAGAATGTTTTAGTGAGAAGGGCAGAGGTGGCACTTCTAAAGATCAGAAAAGACATGCATTTCTAAGAGATACAGTATGGGTTACATCTTCAGGATGAATGTCATTAGGCCCATAGATGTATGTAAATTTGTTGTATGTTTTGAGCCGGATCGATGGAAAGGGCAAAACTACCCAGAAGAAATTCCTGATGGGTTTGAATAAGCTCTGCTCAACTTTCTATTTTATGTTGTTTGCCACCGACTCTTAACATAGGATCAGCTCTACCGTGAACCAAATTTATTCATGTTTGTTGCATAGATTAAAGTCCAAAAACCAGAGAATTCCAAACTCGTATTTTCCATCTCATTATAGGGTAGCAATTACGGCAGCTAGGCTGAACGAGGAATGTATACATCTTCTAAAATAAAGCTAGCCAGGACTTGGTAAGATGTCAGTGGTGTCAGCGGTCTTGTTAAAAGCAAAGAAAGCCATCAGGGTTTGCATCAAGATAGACTGAAAAAAGTTTCAGTTTTTATTTTTATTTTCTGCAACATAAAGCGTTATTTCTATAAAATTAAATAGGTAGCCATTAGCAAGAAATAATGGGCTCTATTACATTCTTTGCGCAAAAAAAGCTTGCGCAGCGTGTTAATTTGTGCGTGAAGCATTAAACGTTAATGCGCGTAAATTGACGCTGGTATTACAATCCGCGCGCATTTTTTCGGGCTGGTGTATTTGGGTTCATCCAGGTCGTTCAGATTTGCCGTTACCACCAGCCTTTCAAAGACGTTAAAATTATGAGCATAGATTGGAATACCATCCGCGTACCAGTGCACAAACGCATTTGCGCTCACAATGTTAAGTATAGGACGTGCGCAGTACGGTACGCACGCAAAGGGTTCGCGCAGGTCCACTCGCATTAGATGTTAACGCGCATTTTTTGCACGGACTTTGTAATACGACGTTCAGCGCAAAGGGTTTTGCCCCTCGCGTTAATGCGTTTATGCGCATGCGCTAAGATTTGCATTGGGAATGTATTAGAGCCCAATATGTTTTATAACTAAATATTGAAACCCTGTGTAATATATGGGGCGTTTTAAGATTACTATAATTGCCCTTTGTTCCATGAGCCTTGCATTGCTGGAAACATCAGGTTACAGTTTAATATTGTACCGGATCAGCTCTGATACTGCATACACGTCTACAGTGTTAAAATTAATCTTGGTCCTAGTAGAATGTCATAAAAAGAAAAAAAAAATTGTAGTTTAATAGGTTAATTTAACATAATAATGAGTATATCAAATGACAATCACGGGCTATTCTTCTAGAGTGCTAGCAGGTTGCGCTCCTCTTTCCTTAATTATCCCGTTAACCTCTATCTCAGCGCTGTACCCTGTGCTCGTATCGGCTGATGAATCAGACTCCCTGCTGCTGCTCCTGTGCAATGTCTCATATTCTATTTATATCGGAGATCTTTTCTCTCTTCATCTTAAATGTCATCTTCTATTACTGCTAGATGTAGATCGCATTGAACATCTCACTGTGGATACATTCTTGCCAACTTGCCTCTCTGCAGATACATTTAACAATTCTTGAACCCTCTTAGAAAGATCGTAATAACGGCTGAGCAAGACTATGTTAAATGTCGTATTAAGGATGAAACGTAGCCGGGAACCCGATACAGATTATGGCATTTGTCCTTATGTGAAGACAATTATTCAAATCCCCTTTGAAACCCAACCTTATTTATCTAGCTGTAGCTATATCCATCTTCTTCCATTCATCATTTCTTCCATCACATCATCCATTCCTTAATTTCTTTCCATTCATCCCTCAGTCTTTCTTCTCCATCAACCTGTCAAAAACACAATTTACAATAGTGATAGATGGTACCCATGGGAACAGGGACCTCCAACCCAACTGTATCACCTTTGTTAAGTCATGTGTGGTTCTAATGTACAGGTTGAGCATCTCTAATCCAGTATGCTTGTAATCCAGAGCATTCCAGATTTCGGATTCTTTCCGATTTCAGAATCAAGGAGAATCCAAATTTTCAAACAAAGGAGATCGCGGTGGGAAAGTCCTGATAATCTTCCTCTGCAGCTCCAAATGTGCACACACACATTGGGAGCGCTCTGCAGCATTCCTTCGCAGATATGCTGCACAGAGTCAACATAACTCCGGACAGCATGTCAGATGCTGGGCTGGCCCAGAGAAACCCAGCATGTAGCATGGTCTGCTGTAGTACTCGGGGGGCAGAGTTCCCTAGTGGCAGCGACCATACAATGCGCCCCTGGTCCGGAGTCACTAAAATCTGGACGGCTCCGAAAACGCCCGCTTTCAGAACCTTCAGGACTTTAGAATTCCAGATAAAGTTGTGCCCGACCTGTATTACGCCCCTTGTCCACTTATTTTGGGCATTTCTGGGAACCTGCTAGTGCTGTACAAATAATATATGTATAATAATAATAATGATTAAAATCCACAGGACATATGCATTCTAGTGGACAACAATAGGAGCCTGAACATAGTGTGCCAAACATCAAAACCAAAGCAGTATTCTGGTACATCAGTGGTCTGACTTTGGACATTTATGAAATGTTATATTAACCCCATAGTGAACGGGCGGTTTTACGAAAATCCGTCCTTTAGTGCCCGCTGCGGTTTTTACGTTTCTGTGCTTTGTGTTTAGGCCAAATTTTCCTCTTACTCGTTTATGCAATCCATGCAATTGACCCTAAGGTCAAACAGTGACCTGCGCCTAGCTTCTCCCCGCATCACCTCTTCCCATGATAGACTGCAGGATTTCTCACGCGCAGCCCCCACTCTCTGGAACGCTCTCCCTCGTACTGTCAGACTTTCCCCTAACTTCTCTTCCTTCAAACGCTCCCTTAAAACGTTCCTATTTAGGGAAGCCTACCACCCAACTCACTGACACAACCATCAATCACTCTCACCTTACAGTCCTCTCCTCCTGTTTCCAACCCCAACCCTCCCAGATTGTGAGTTCCTACGGGAATAGGGCCCTCATCTCCTCCTGTACTGTTTGTCAAATGTTGTTCAATGTATTGTAACCCTGTCTATACTGTGCTTATTGTACAGCGCTGCGGAATATGCTGGCGCTTTAAAATAAAGAATAATAATAATAATAATAATTATACACCGTTTTTTCCCGCCATTAAATGGACTTTCTAAAGATACCATTATTTCAATCATGTCGTATAATTTATGATAAAAAAATATATGAAATAAGATGAAAAAAATGGAAAAAAAACACTTTTTTTAAAATTTAATCCCCAAAATCTACAACAGCCAAAAAAGACCCCAGCTAAATAGTTTCAAAATGGTCTCGAGAATAGAAATACCCAATCTTTAAATGTTTTTGCTTTCCAACCCCTTCACTGCTGAACCATTTCACTTCTGTGTGTTGAGCTCATTCTGACGTTTTATGCGAATAATTTTTTAATGCCAGCCTAGGTCCTATTTTAGTAAGCCCCCGAGACAATTTTTTTTTTTAAAACCATTTAAAAAATTGAATTAAAATTTTTATTTAATTTTCTTGTTACACCAAACCTGGTCATGTTTGATATCATTGGTAAAGCCATGATCAGGCCTCTCCAATGATATAAAACATTACCCTCTAGCTGCCATAGATCGGGAGAAAGGGGGATCCAAAGGATCTCCACTTGGCAGCTAGGGAGTTAACTGTCCCCCTGACATCCTCACACATATGGTGAGGCTGTTAGTGGGTGGGGGGTGACCCGGAGGCTTGGCTGACATCCAAGATGTCAGCCAACTCCGAGATTGAATTGCGATTCGGCAGCGAAACTGTTAATGCTATGCACCACTGGAAAGTGGAGACTTTCCCCTTTCCAGCAGTGTAATTTGCATCGCTCTACCTTTAACGGTTGGGGAGATAGAGGACTCCAAATGAGCCCACCCTCCCCTTCCTGGATTTTGAAGCAGGCACCGTGTGGCGCCTGCCGATGACATCATCACGCAGCGTGATGATGTCATCAAGCATGCCGAGCCCCCTAAAACAGCTGGGCAGGCTTCCAGCTTGTCAGAACGCCGCGGGAGGCAGCGAGGAGAGTATCGGGCGGGAGGGAGGTTAGGCGACCCTCACGTACTATGTATGTCCACGGATCTAAGGGAGACTTCCCGATCGGTAGTACATAGTACGTCAGCAGTCGGGAAGGGGTTACATTTCGACTAACATATAACTAAAGCTTAAATTGCATTATAAATCAAAGAACTGTGACTCTACGTATTTAGCTTCCATAGTTACTCTCTCCTTTTCTTTATTCCTTCCCTATTTATGTGTTGTTGCTTTGCATTAGATATTGACTGGTTCCTTTTCTGTCTTCTTTATAGCCCAGACCCTTGAAAGCTGGTATTTCCTTGAGTAATAGCTAGGTCTAAGCTAACATGCATAATTATAGGTTTATTACAGACATTTTCTCAGGAGGGAACATAAGCTTATATCTGGAGGATTTTCTCTCGGTATATATATCTAGGTATGGCACTTTGAAGTCCTGTATGTCATTTTATATTTATGTTTTGACTTTTTTTGGTTGTTATTTACGAGTGCGATTTATTTTTGTGTTTTTATTTCTGCCTTCATTGTGTAGATATTTTTTGCACCCCTATATTTAACTTGGGGAGCGCAATCAGTAATTAGCGTTGGGACAAATTAAGTATTACAAAGTCCTAGCGCTAATTACCGCACCGGTGTGGTAACAAAAAATTTAGCTACATCTAAAAGCTGGTGCTAACCGATTCTGCTTTTGCAGAATCATTTAGCACCCCCTAAACCTCCCCTACAATAAATCCCATACTCGCCTCTCATACTGGGCGAGAATGGTGGCACGATCTGCCACATCTGGCCGCGAGAAGAGTGAGACTGGGGACTATCTCTAGCCGATCTCTCCGTGGTGCTGTGTAATCTCACGAGAGCGAGATCGCACAGGGCTCGCGGCCCGGCAGCTCAACCCACCGTGGAGTCCTATGGACTCCAGGAGGGGATACTCGTGGAAGCGCACCATGAGTATCGCCTAAGGTAGCACTTTGTTACGGGCAAGGTGCTGAAGTAACTCCTGTCCTGGAATCCAAACACAGGAGCAGGTTTTCCCAGTTAGTGTCCCCATTTTTGCGTTAGAAGGTATAGGGCCCTAAGTCTTTGACGTAATTTATTACTTGAATAAATGAACACTGGTTTCAATACATTGCTTTCTTTTATAGATCACTAAAGACATTTTCATCGCATTACTTCTAAGTGGTTAATTAAAAAATTATTACTTAAGGAAAGTGTGTGCGGACATCTTTCAGAAAGTAATTTACCTTTCTGACCTTCCTAAAAACTTGCCGTGAATCAACATATTACACTACAAAGACAAAACAAGTTCTTAAATGATCGCTTTAGGTAAAAACTAGACACGTGCATTCATTGTCATCTGAAATCGCTTTCAGAAGAACTATCGGCATATCAGCGATTCAAGAGCACCTCTATATTCCGAATTGTCCGAAAACGATAACATTTTATCAAATAGCTCTTTAAATTTTATAATTGATTCAAAATCATGTCCATAACTGAAAAAAATTGCACTTTTTGTGCAAAGCTAGCCGTAACTAACCATAATTATTATCCTCTATTTATATAACGCCACATATTCCACAGCGCTTTACAAGATCAGTGCACAAGGTGTGGATACATTGGAATATCACACATGGATTATGACCTGACTCAGGGGGTCCCTGTTCCCAAGGGAATTTACAATCTATTAGATGTACAAGTATTTTTTGAGGTAGGTGCATCCATATCGTTAGGTGTCTTGGAGCTGTGTTCCCGAGTGACAGAAACCATCTGGAGTGCCCAGAATATGAAATACTAAACGCCCAGAAGACACATTTTCGGAGTCATCTGGATTTTATAATTCCACATAAGAGGCGCTCAACCCGTATAGGTTTACCCAGGGATTATATGCCGGTGTTGAGCATCAGAATGAGAAACTATCCTGGCAGAGAAACTTCATGATCAGGGTAGACCTCTTTGTTGATGCTGTAAAACTTTAGCATTTGTAGCAACCTCAGCGAGAATATTTTTAAAATAATTTTTAGGTCATTACAATTCGATTTTTCTACCATACCTTTATTTGGAATGGACTGTAACATCCTAAGCATGTTATTAAAAGGGACACTCTACTCATCCTGACTGCGGAACGGTTTTAAAATGTTCAAGATGTGAGGAGTCGTCCTCCTCCCCTTCCTGCCCCGACCGGGTGTAAATGTTGGGTGAAGTGGAGGAGTTTCCTCCACCCCACTAGCAACTGGGATTTTGAATTTCCAAGCTGCCGTTCGCACTCAGCAACCGCCCACGAAATGAAGCGGTCTCAGGCAGTGATCGGTCAGATCTGTGCATGTACACAACTCTGATCCATTTTTCTGCACAGGCACTTGTGTATGCGAAGTGCGCAAGTCCCCTAGAGATGCGCCATTCACAGTTCCTACGCTAGGCAAACTGTGTAGGTGTGCAAATTGCGCAGAAAAGCTTCAGGGACTTCCAGGTTCGGGAGTCACTGAGCTGAAGAGGAGGAGTTGTACAGAGGTAGAGACAAAAAAGGGGAGCAAAATAACCCCCAAATAAAAATAAATTTATTTATATATATATATATAAATAAAACAGAATTGAGCGGCATCTGCCAAATTATTTTCAATTAGTAACATTCAGACTACAAAGAAGCACAAAAATAAAATGTGAAATCAGTTCACAATGTGTTAGTGTATTTTAAGAAGATACAAGAACTACATATATAAAAATAAAAGAACTACGTGTAAAAATATTTTTCGTTCTGGAAGACGTAGGGAAAATAAATCTAAAAGTTGCCAGACTAGTGGAGTGGAGGCACTTGTCATATTTGTTATGCGACTTTGAAATCGGAATTACTGCGCGCATTTGATTGTCTCTCTTGTCTGCGGCACATAATGTACCCTGCATGCTGTTAAGATTTGTTATCCTGTCACAAAAAAATTTCATGCTTCAGTCATTCTTTGACAAAAATATCTTCCCCGTACAAGCAACACAGATCGACCTGTCTTATTAATAATGAAACAATGTCACTGCAATAAAATGCTCCGGCAGCGTTTAACGATATTTCTTTATGGTTTTAATTAAGCAGAGTGCTTGTTGCCCAAATGAAACATGCAACACTTATTATTTTCTACTTGTAATTACTGGTTGTAAGAATTGCCAAGGGTGGACCACCCACGCAAACCTCAGTTCAGCTGCACCTATCCAGCCCCCCAATAAATTCCTTTAAACTACCTGTCTGTACATATTCACAGATGCAGAGAAAACACTCATTACACTTCATACGTTATACTAACAAGCGTTTTTCGTCATGTATAATGGCCCAACTAGATAACGCTAAAGGCTACCAGGGCCGGATTTGCATCTCAGGAGCCTGTAGGCACAGAATTGTGTTATGCCCTTACCCCCCCCCCTCAAAAAAAAGAAAAAGAAACATGCCAAAATTACTTAAAATTTCCGTTTCAGGGCAAACTAAAAAATTTATAAAATTTGTTTTATAAAACTGAAAACTGTTTCAAATCAAAAGAAGGGGCAGAATTTGTTGCCTTAGTTGCGTTAGTGCAGTGGCATTGTTTGTTTTATATGTAAAAGCATATATTGCCTCTGCCGTAGAACAAAGAGAATTTTTTTTTTTTTTTTTTTTTTTACACATTACATGGTCATGTTTGGTATCATTATAAAGACCAGACTCTGACCTTTCCAATGACACCTCACTTAACCTTGTGCAGTGTACAATTCAGAGATGCATGTTCCAAAGTCCCCATGTCTCTCACTGCAGTGCCACGTCCTAGGTTGTCGATGAAACAATGCGTTGCATCATCAGCTCCACATTTGCTGGCAGTGAGGGAAATAAGGAGGCGAGTTAGCGCAGTATAATTGTATTTATTTATTTGTAAACTGAATATTAGTGCTGCGTTAGAAAAGAAAAATATTATTTTATTTTAATTTTTACATAAATCTAACCTGTTATATTTGGTATCACTGGAAATGGCATAACCTGGCCTTTCCAATGATACCTCATATGACCCTCTAGTCCTTAGGGCTCCAGAGATACAGTGGTCTAAATGATTGTAAAAAAAAAAAAAAAAAGCTTAATTTTTTTTACAGAGCAAGGAGCCCCCTTGTGGCAGGCGCTTGTAGGCACATGTCTACTTATAAATTCAGCCCTGCTCCCGTCCTATCACTGCCAAGCTTTTTGATACGTTGTTACCGCTGCCTGCTACTGTACATTAACGCTTCATATAGAGCTACATGTCAGTTTATGAGCCATGCCACCTATGCCTGTCCATACTTAAGGCAGCCAGACACAACCATATGCATTTTTATTGAAACTATACCTTGTTCATGACATCGGAGTCACGAACGCTGCTGTTGCTAGTACATTAACTTATTTGTAAGTCCGTATTTCCATATTGTGTGTTGCCCATATGTATGTACGTCTGACTTGCGTCCAAACTGACTACCGACCGTTCGATAAGAACGCAAAGCGGTTTTATGTCACCAAGTGGGCACACTTTGTTTTGGAGGACCTACTGCGGAGACAGACAGAAAGTAAATGAGTGCCTCCAAAGCTGCGGGTTATTCTTCCTTCCAGCCGATATTTGAAGAAGGAAAAGTAAATAAATGATAGTCTTCCAGAAGCTGGTATTCAGTGATTTTGCATCAGCAGCAAGTAGAGCATGTGATAACAACCTATATATATTTGACACTGAAAAACATGCCGATTATCTATTTAAACAATTTCTTACCCAGTGTTCCCCATTTCTGGTCCTCAGGTTCCCCTAACAGGACAGGTTTTAAGGATCACCTTGGGGAAATGCAGACAGAATCCTGCAATCACTGAGCAGCAAATCATATCACCTGTGCTGTGCTTCACATATCCTGCAAACCTGGCCTGTTAGGGGTACCTGAGGACCAGGGTTGGGAACCACTAGTCTAACCCATGCAAAGAGTTAATGTTAAAATTTATTATGTCGAATCCCTACATTTGGCTTCATTCTACTTTTAAAAATAGGTCAAAAGAGTCCCGTGAGGTCAGTACAGCCAAGGCCAAAAGTTGAGAATGACAGAAATATTAAATGTTCAAAGCCTGCTGCGTCGGTTTTAATCATCGCAAATTGCATATACTCCAGAATGTTATGAAGAGTGATCAGATGAATTGCAATAAATTGCAAAGTCCCTCTTTGCCATGAAAATTAACTGAATCCCAAAAAAACAACATTTCCACTGTATTTCAGCCCTGCTACAAAAAAAAAAAAAAAACCTGCCGACATGTCAGTGATTCTCCCGTTAACACAGGTCAGAGTGAGGACATGGACAAGGCTTGAGATCACTCTGTCATCGCTGATTAAGTTAGAATAACAGACTGGAAGCTTTAAAAGGAGGGTGGTGCTTGAAATCATTGTTCTTCCGCTGTCAACCACAGTTACCTGCAAGGAAACACATGCAGTCATCATTGCTTTGCACAAAAAGGGATTCAGAGGGAAGGATATTGCTGCTACTAAGATTGCACCTAACGCAACCATTTATCAGATCATCAAGAACTTCAAGGAGTTCAATTGTTGTGAGAAACCGGCTGGGTGGAGTAGAGGTAACATCACTGCTCTGTATGGAGAGAGCCTGTGGAGTCATGGGTTCGATCCCAGCAAGAGCACCTCTCCAGTAAGTGTCCTTGGGCAAGACACCTAACGGTACATACTCACCACCCAGGAGATACTTGAAAACAAGAGAAATATCAATGTATCCTTCCTGGTAAAATCATTTCTCAAAAAAAAAGGAAAAGAAGGCATCAGGGCGCCCAAGAACGTCCAGCAAATGCCAAGACCATCGCCTAAAGTTGATTCAGCTGTGGGATCGGGGCACCATCAGTGTAAAACTTGCTCAGGAATGGTAGCAGGCAGGTGTGAGTGCATCTGCACACACAGCAAGGTGAAGACTTTTGGAGGATGATCAGGTGCCAAGAAGGGCAGCAAAGAAGCCACTTCTCTCCAGGAAAAAATATCAGAAACAGATGGCTATTCTGCAAAAGGTACAGGGATTGGACTGCTGAGGACTAGGGTAAAGTCATTTTCTCTGATGAACCCCCTCTTAGATTGTTTAAGGCATCCGGAAAAAGCTTGTCTGGAGAAGAAAAGGTGAGCGCTACCATCAGTCCTGTGTCATGCCATCAGTAAAGCATCCTGAGAGTGGACCATTCATGTGTGGGGTTGGTTCTCAGCCAAGGAAGTGGGCTCACTCACAATTTTGCCTAAGAACACAGAAATGAACAAAGAATGGTACAAAAACATCCTCTGAGAGAACCTTCCCCCAAACCATCCAAAAACAGTTCGGTGACCAGCAATGGTTTTTCCAGCATAATGGAGCACCTTGCCATAAGGCAAAATTGATCACAAAGTGGCTCAGAGAACAAAACATAGAAATGTTGGGTCCATGGCCAGAAAACTACCCAGACCTTACTCCCATTGAGAACTTGTGGTCAATCCTTTAGAGGCGAATACACAAACAAAACCCCACAAATTCTGACAAACTCCAACCACTGATTATGCAAGAATGAGCTGCCATCAGTCAGGATGTGGCCCAGAAGTTGATTGAAAACATGCCAGGGCGAATTGCAGAGATCTTGAAAAACAAGGGTCAACCCTGCAAATATTGACTCTTTGCATAAACTTTAGGTCAATAAAAGCCGCTTTGACACTTATGAAATTCTTGTATTTATACATCAGTATAAATTAGTAACATCTGACAAATAGATCTTAAAATACTGAAGCAGCAGACTTTGTGATAATCAACCCCTTAGGGTCCAGGCTGTTTTACCATTGTCAGTAGGAAATTACCCACTGCTGTTTTTCCGTTTCTGCGCTGTTTGTGTTTAGCTCTAATTTTCCTTACTTGTTTATGGAACCCACACATATTATATATTGTTTTTCTCACCATTAAATGGACTTTCTAAAGATACCATTATTTTCATCAGATCATATAATTTACTATAAAAAAGAAACTTGATGAAAAAAAAAATACACTTTTTCGTAATTTAATCCCCAAAATCTCCAACCACCAGAAAAGACCCCGGCTAAATAGTTTCTAAATTTTGTCCTGAGTTTAGAACTACCCAATTTTTAAATGTTTTTCTTTTTAACCCATTCACTGCTGGGTCATTTCATCTCTGTGTGTTGAGCCCATATTGAACGATTTATGTTCTTCATGTTTAAATGTGATTTTAAGTCCTATTTTAATAAACCCCCCCCAGATGTTTTGTATCATTGGAATCATTGGTATAATTGGAAAGGTCATAATCAGGCCTAAGAAGACCCTCTAGCTGCCTTTGGACCCCACCTATCTACACTTGGCAGCTACTGGGTTAACTGGCCAACTGACATTGCGCACATGGCGATGACGTCAGTGGGCTGAGGGTTACCCCGGAGGCTTGGCTGACATCCAAGATGTCAGCTGGGAGCAGACCGCGATCCAGTACCTAAGGGGTTAAAGAGAGGCACTGCTGGAAAGAGCAGATTTTGCCCTTTCCAGCAGGGCATTTTTTTTATTATAATTTTTTTTTACACTGCCATTTGAGAGGGAGACCCCCACCTCACACCTTTCAGGCTCTCCACCAGTAGTGCTGGGGGGGCGCCTGAAACTGAGGTCATCACGCCTGGCGATGGCCGGGGCCCATAAAACCGTTGTACCAGCTTCAAGGAAGTCAGACGGACGTGTGGCCAGGGCCAGAGAGACAAGTATAGGGAGGGAGGGGTTAAAAGGACCATGATGTACATAAGGACCAAGGACGTACTAAGGGGAATTTTCCCCAGCACGTACTATGCACATCAGTGGTCATTATGGGGTTAATATTTGTGTCATTCTCAAAACATTTGGCCATGACTGTAGTTATGACAACAAACATAACTTTTAAAAAAAGGGAAACATAATTGACGAATGTGCAATCAAATAATCATACAGTAATAAAGGAATAGAATAAAATGCACAATAATAATGACAGGGAAAAAAAACACAATCTGTTTGTCAAGTAACGCCAAAAAGAAATTGTTCTTGGCAGCCATAATGCGCATCACGTCCTTTGTAGTTTAGATCAAGAGTGAGAAATTCACATGCAAATAATACTGTATTATATATTCATTTTATGCTTGAATAGAAGCTCATAATAATGTCCGAACCTCCCAATTTATTTGAAAAAATTATTGAATTACAAATGAAAAATTAAAAAAAAAATTCGAGAGCTCCAAGGTTTATTTAGCTTTATCTTTAAATATATTTTTAGAGGCATTGGAGATTAAAACATAAAAAAAAGAGGGGGGGGGGAAATCACATTAAATTGATGTACACTGACTGCAAAGGAGCCTTTACAGGTTGTCAGCCGCATGGTTCAATTAATTATTTATGACTCTGTATTTAGCACGCTCAATAATATCCTGTGGAAGCAAGAAGGTTTACCAGCTGACTCTTGGCAGAGAGAATAGTGAGCGTTCTCTTGGCTCTTGAAATATACACAATAAATTCAAAGCTAGTGGGCAGCAGACTGACAATCTTTAATTTTGGGAACATTTTGATTTACGTGTTGGTTTTCTTCAGTCTTGGATATCTAGATGGCAAGAGGGTTGTGGTATTTATTATTAGGTGGAAATAACTACTAAAATTGTACACATATAAACCACCTAGAACAAAATAATATGGCCGAATACAAGGATTGACAAATTCATTTCTCAAGTAACCACCATACACCTAGGGCCAGATCACCATTGCCCAGTTAAGCTATTGGCTGGAGCTCTTAGACACAATGGCACTGGCCGTTACCTTAACATCTCCTGCGGTTATTACCACCAAGCCGCAACCTCTGCATCTGGCCCAGATGTTGCGGCAGGTTACAGTAGAGTATTGGCTCCTATACGCTGAATAAGAGCCATTAATTTGCACCTAGGAAGAAAAAGGACAAGCTATTCCAACATAGCTTGTTCATCTCTTCTGAAGCGGGTATTTAAAAACACACACACACACACAAACCACCAGGAAAGAGCACTCGACACCAATAACCACCTTCTTCCATCATTTTCTGTGGCAAACAAAAAAAAACACTACAGTTTTAAAATGTTCAAAAAAGCTGACAGGTAAAATGATGGGGATTCAATTAACAAAGTATGATCATAGTTTGCGTAAGCCTGTCACAGTCGCCAATGTACCCAATCGTTGACAGGTCCTATCTCACTTGACCGATTCTAAATTTACAGGATCAGCTCACCCTGGAGCTCCCCGGCAGCTCGAGGCCTTTATAGGCTGTCACGGTGAGGCACCTATAAACAGGGAGGGGTGCACACCAAATGAGAGTTTAGCCCTCTATATGTAGAATACAAAACAGCAAAAGGTTGCACTCAACCTCAACTAAGCGGATGCATCGAAGACATAAAATACAGAACACCAGGAAAGAGCACTCCATATTATTGACCACCTTCTTCCATCATTTTCTGTGGCAAAAAAAAAATCATTGACAGCTCCTATCTATCTGCACCCGCTTAGTTTTGAGGTTGAGTGCAGCCTTTTGTGGTTTTGTATTATACATATAGGCCCCCGTTACAATCCTCGCGCAGCGCATTTGAGTGCGCGCAAATGCGCTTTTGCGCGAGGACAATAACATTTGCGCGGAACGTCGTATTACGACGTTTGCGCAAACGATGCGCGTTAGTGTCTACCGCGATTGACCCTGCGCAAACCCAGCGTGAACGCAAGTGCGTGCGCACATCCCATACTTACCATTGTCAGTGCTAATGCATTTGAGCGGATGGTATTACGATCTTCGCGCAAGGTCGTACGAACGACGTTTGCGCGAAGTATCGTCACGTCTTTGAAAACCTGGTGTTAATTTACAATCTGAACGTTCTGGCCGAAACGAAATTAACCTGCACACAAAAAAAAATAAAAATACAGCACAGTACAGTTACACATTCTACACATACCCAAACAATAAAATTAATAAATTGTTTAATTTTTTATTTTTGTTGCAGCACATATACGCAGATTGACTTTGACAGGTGCAACAACCGAAACCTAGCAAATGGTGGTTCTTAATTCTGATTGCCCACCGATTCCTGCACACAACGGTCATTTGCGTCTGGCTTTGCGCTCGAAAAAACACGAAGGCTGAAAAACTGCGCTCGGAACGTAATAGCGCGCGCAAATTAACGCGGTAACGTTTTTTTGTGCTGCGCGAGCGCATTTGCGCGAAGATTTTAATAGGGGCATAAGTGTGGCAATTGAAAAAAAATCAAGAATGAGTCTTACAATAGCCAGTTTTGCTAAATGTCAGCATCTCACAAATGTGAAATCCAAAAGAGACAAGAGAAGCTGCTCTTTCAATATACTTCTGTCTTTCTTTGGACTTTGCTTTTTTGTTTGCAACAACGGCAAACATGGGGCTCGATTTAATTCTACCCACTGCTTTTTTGTTTTTTTTTATTAAATATCGTCTGATAATTTTTTTTAAATATCAGCCGATTCAGTTGAAAGAATTCGGCTGGAGTCGATATTCAAAAAAAATGCAGCTGGTCCGAAAAAAAAAAGTTAAAAAAAAGAAACTGGCAAAACGGTCAAAGCAGCTTATTTTCAGCCAGCAAACAGATTTGTGCCTTTCAATCTGACTCTTGGAAATATTCAATGGGGTTTTTTTTTTAATCAAAAAAAGAAAAAAAAAAAAAAAGGATTTGATTCTTATTTCCTCCATTTCCCTGCCTGTAAATCCATTGAATCAACACCTTTCAGCTATTAGTATTTTTTTCTGGAGTTGGCATACTGATAAACTTTAACCTCCCTTGCAGTCCCCCCTCACCCCGAGTGTGGCTCGGGGGTTAAATTTCATTGCTGAAAGCGGTACACCCGAGCCACACTCTGGCTGGATACATACCTGTCCTGCGCTCCCTCGCTGACCTCCGCGATCGCATTCTCCTCCATGCGATCACGGCATCCTGCTTCCTGATTCCCTTCTCGTGAGAGGGGAACCAGGATGCCGCGATCGGCCAGAGAAGAATGTGACTGCAGGGACAGCGAGGGAGCGCAGGACAGTTATGTATCCAGCACGTGTGTGGCTTGGGGGTTACCGCTTTCAGCAGTGAAATTTAACCCAGAGCCACACTCTATTACCATCAGGGGCCTGAGAAAAATTGGACCGATTCTGACATAGAAAATTTCAGAATCGCACCGCCAAGGAGGTTTACTGGATTCAATAAAGCTGATATTTCCATACCATAGTATTTCCAAAGTATAGCTTTGTAAGCCGATATTCAATCCATGTTTATTTGGGGAAATTGAAATGCTGACAACACGCAATTGAATCTCTCAAACAAAAAATGGCCAAAAAAGGTCATGATTTCAGGCATCGGGAAGGTCACTTTCCTCCCCAATATATATGTCTGATCCCAGTACGCAGGACAATCTATCCTACTTCCGATCCTTAGAATGGTCGGTACGTCTACCTATAGCAGAATCAGAGGAGTATGTAACCAGAACAACACACCAAGGGTTAATACAAACTCGGAATGTCAGACAAATGCCAAGGGTCGTATACCAGAGCGAGTTATCAGGAATGCCAGGGGTCGTATTGCCAGATCTGGTAGTCAATGCAATGCCAGGGATTAAGAGTCAAACAAGCCAGGGTCGATATACAAAAATAGATACAAATTCACAATGAGCACAGAGGAGTGAAAACCATGTCAGGGCAACGAGCATGGTTTAGGTGACTGGTTTTTCAAGCTGGCAGGCGTCGCGTCATAATGTCGTGCTCGCGACCATCCGCTTCTTCACGTGGTGGCTGGCCAGCGGGCAGCGTGGAAGGCGCGGCCGGTCACAGAACAACAAAGATAGCGTGGGACGCGACAGGGAAGGATTAAATCAAGTCCATAGTCACTTATTGAACGCTCACAGTATCGATAAAATACTTTGCTTTTGTTCGGAATAACATTTTTATTGACATAAATAATATCTCATTTAAATAGATGTTCATATTTATTTGATAATTTGTAAAGGGGCAGAAAAATTTGGAGTGCTGTTTGGGCAGCACTGAGCCTATATCCGTCACTGAGCTTAGCCATAAGAGCCAATAGCCATAATTTACCAAGGAACAGATGTGCAGAGATAAAATGAAATGTGCTCCCAGACTAAAGCATTATTGATTCTAGGGATGTGATTTAATAGAACAGCCAATATAAATGGCACAGCAGCCCGACCATATTTTAGCACAACCTCTGTAATACATATTATTAATAAATGCCTGGTAATCAATGCTGCGGTTTGGATTATATACACTATATATAATACACCCACACAGTTTAAAAATTTTCTACAATAAAATCACAAAAATGTCCATAAAAGACAATGAACGGCAGATTGCATATCTGAACTACACATTTTCTATCTAAAAAAAAAAAAAAAAAAGTGGTGCTTTTTCTTGCGTTTGTGTCTATTTCAGGATTGTAGAGGATCAAAACTTCAGGGGCTTCAAGTATTGGAAGCATCACGTCGGTGTTAAATGGATAGTTCAAAATAAATGGACAAACGCCAATGCAGGAAATCTAAACTGGCAAGTAAAAAGGTTTTTAGCATACGGGGCGATGGCTACGAAGAGGAAGAGGTACATGAGTGTGCCACCACCAAGGGCAAGTAGGATGGACCCAACTCACACTGTACATTGGTATCCGTAAGGAAGGAGAAAGTGGCTCAAATTCTCAACCGTTTTTAGAGGAGAAACTCTTGGCCATAAAGTAAGTGCATCTTCCAATAAAGCATTGGACACAGTACTTCGGACGGGCTTAGTAAATGGTCATTCTGCAATATTTATCATTGTGTTAAGTAAAATAAAGAAAAGGGACGGCACTCACTCCTTTGTTCAATCACTGAACTGGGTGCCACATGGGGCTGGGTGGCTAAATTCCCATTGAGTAAACTCAGCAACAGGACCGAGCAGTCTGGTTGGATCCGTTTATGGGCATTTATTGGACAGATGCCACAAGGTTTTGGCTCAAAATTAAATGTGACCCATTAGTCTTCTTGGGTGCCCTCTTTAAGTTGGGGCAGGACTGACCATGGCTGTGAGACATAACAGCTATGGAGAGGGCCGATACAGGAAGAGCCGTGGGGTCACTCGCTGCTGTACAGAGATAAGATTCAGGGGGTATATTGGCTGAAAATCCCTGTACAGCAGATGTTTAAACAGGGAACCATGGAGAGTTCTGGAGCCCATCTGGGCTGCTGTCTATGGTGCTGATTCAGAACCATGGACAGCAGCCCCGCGGGGCTCCGAAGCGATCCATGCTTCCAAAACATTGTATTTATTGAATACGATGTTTCAGGACCATAGAAAAGGCTACAGAGCTATCTTTGGTGCTGAAACATGGTATCATTGATTGCCGAAAAAGCCTTGTTGCGTTAAAATAAATTAGGAAAGTTAAAAGTTAACCCAAAAAAAAATCCAGAAAAAAAAAGCAGCAATTTTTTTAGGGAAGTGAAAAAATTAAACGGTTTAATAAATATTTAATAAAAACGGAGACTTTTTAACATTGCAACCTATAGGTTTCAAGGTTAAGAAAAATCCCCGTTATTAGTTTGAATTAAATGTTTTCCATTTTTTTGGTAATTTTTCATTCCGTTTTGTATCGTTTCGGATCTTTTTCCGATCATTTTGCCTCACGATATTTTGTTTAGTTTTCGTTTTTGCTACCGTGATTCGTATTTTCGGCCGATCCATACGGCCAATTTTTTGTTATTTGGGAATGAAAAAAAAAAAAAAATTAAACTGGTGATTTTCATCCGAATTCGAAACGAAATGCACATGTCTAATGATTAGCACTACAAATCGCCATAAGCAGGAGATCTGACCTTTTTTATTATGTCTTTATCAAATTTCCTGTACCAGAAACAAAGGCCTTTTCTGCCTGTACGGCTAGGGTCAGACGAACGCATTTTTATGTTGTCTGTGAAAAAGTGCGTTCGAACGAATGGACGCATTTTTTCACAGAATACGTGATAGTGGTCATACTATGCGCATTTTCGTCCGTGATTTTGTACGGATCATCAATAAAACACTTTTTGTGTCTGGACGTTATGTTGGCCGGACATTAGTAGCGTCTGACGTCTCCAATTCACGCACACACGCCGCTAGCAGACGCAGCGCACTCTGTACGTCAGTACCTGCGGTTTCACGTTCTCGAAAAAATGCGTTCATTTTCCACTTGCGTTGCGCAGCCAGACTTTTGTGCGACCGTACTTCGTATATTGGCCGTCATTGCCCGGCATCTGCTGCTAGTGCGGCCGTGATTAAGTGCGGCTGCACGCGCGTTCGCACTGCCTCAGTCTGACCCTAGCCTACACCGATGAAAAATTGTGCAAGATCAGAGACACAGTCTAGGGTTCAGACCCTTTCATCCAAGCAATATTTCTGTAATGGATAGACGAATACATGAAAAAAATTAAATAAGAGCAGATTTACAATATTTTTATATTTAACCTTCTCAGAAAAACTATTTGTGCGAAATGTCTATTTTACCAAATATTTAATGGTTACCGTTGTATCCCATGTTTCAAATATATGTTATGATGATTAGAAATGTTTTCATCAAAAAGCACTTGATAGTGAAGGGGTTAAAAATACTGGGCTGTCTAAACATACAGCCCAGCGGTAGAGAGTATTCCCTGGGGTTAGCATGCTCATTTAGGGGATGAAAAGGATTAGTATCAATTAAGCATTCCTACGAAAAGTTACATTTTAGGCCCGTGTCAGACGAACGCAGTGATCACGTCCGTGTTGCCGCACAGTTTAACGTCAGTCGTAGCCAGGGCCGGATTACCATAGGGGCAGATGGAGCAGCAGCTCCAGGCCCATGCCCCAGAATAGGCCCACAGAAAGGATAACTATGTCTGCATTGATGGGCATTTGGACCCCTATATCTCCAACTCCATAGCATCTACAGGGTCATGTGAGGTATTGCTGGAAAGGCCAGAACATGGCCTTTCCAACAATACCAAACACAACCAGGTTTTATTTAACAATAAAAAATAAAATAAATATTTCTTTATTTTTTCTAACACAGCAACTTTTTTATTTTTCAATTATAAAGTGAATAATGATGCTGCATTAACTCACCATCACATTTCTCATGTCACCAACAAGTGTAGAGGTGATGGCACAATCCGTTGTTATGAATTGTTACATCAAAACCTAAACCGCCGCACTGCAGCGAAGAGCACTGGGGGAGACTTTCGACCCCTGTGTCACTAATCTTTACACCTCGCAAGGTCAAGTGAGGCGTCATTGGACAGGTCAGAGTGTGGCCTTTGCATTGATACCAAACGTGAACATGTAAAATCTAAAAGATAAGAAAGCCAAAAAAAAAATTATTTTTAAAACACCTTCCTCCAAAACACAAGGGAAATATTTAATTTGTTGATTAAAATTGTATATTTTTTTCTGAAAAATGCAGTAATAGATTCCCATTTCACATCTTTTTTAACAAGAATTCTATAGAATATATAACTACAAAGGTTTGGATGATAAAATGGGAAAACATAATTTTTACATGCTGTAAATGATTGAAGTCTGAATGAATAATTAATCACACATTATCTGCCTGGTTAGATATACCCATATCTGCACTATTAAATAACCGAAAATATGTTTTAATTTCACTAAATTCCAAAAAAAGCCCGCCAAAATATTCAGCTCCAGGCCCATAGAGATCTTAATCCGGCCCTGGTCGTGGCATAGAATCATGAGCAATAGAGACCCACACATTAAGTGCGCCCACACCGAACTGCACACACACAATTCCCGTGGCAAACGGACGCAAGCTAGGCAAGAATGTAAAACCGCTAACACAGACGCGCGGAGTGCGCAATGTCCATCACGTCCGGGTAGCATTCTGTGTGCGTGATAAGGAGACATCAGACGCAGCGCATTTGCGACGTCCAGCACCTTGACGCACACAATGGCTTTTCATATTAATTTTGTTTCCCATATTTCCCTTTTTTTCTACGTCCGTCAAGAAAAACGGACCGTGTGGTGTCTGCAGTATCTTCCGTCAGAACGTCTGTCCGTTATGCACGCACGCAGAGTGCGCTCAGACTGCGTTCGTCTGAGCATTAAATGTGTCCTGTTTGTTTTAAAGTAATGTAGTGAAAACAGAGTATATAAAAAACTTAGGGTTAACTTTATAGTTTGTTTTGTGGGCAGAGGTACCGTTTGCTTGTACTCGTCTCCGGGGCTAAAATTGGCGAGCGCTCCATTGGATATACTTAAAAATCAGCATCTGATGCAGGTACTCTGACATTTGATACAGGAAGGTTGATCTTTCCTCAGGAGAGAAAGGATGATGCTTCTTTTTTAAAGGTCATTCCACAATTACAAACCTCCGTATAAGAATAAGGATTGAAGAGTTTTCAGGATTAACTGTTTAGAGTCAGCAAAGGGTCGGGATTACGGAGAAACTGAGCTTTTCAGGAAACTGGCAATTAACTGGAGCAAGAGAAAGTGACTTGTACATTCGAATTCCCTGGTACACAAGTTTTGCTCTTTTAGCATGTAATAAAATGATGATATTTAGATTGCAAAAGGCTCTAATTACTACACGGCAACGCGCCAAACGCGAACACTCCATTTACTATTGTACGCAAAGCGTTAATCTGCATTACCGGCTGGGTGGAGTAGAGGTAACATCACTGCTCTGCATGGAGAGAGCCTGTGGAGTCATGGGTTCGATCCCAGCGAGCAACCTCTCCAGTAAGTGTTCCTTGGGCAAGACACCTAACAGTACATACTCACCACCCAGGACATACTTGAAAACGAGAGAAATCTCAATGTAGCCTTACTGGTAAAATCCTTTCTCCAAAAAAAATAATTATCTCTCGACTGGTGGTGCAGTTTACTGTACTTTTAGGCTGGTGTCAGACGAGCGTAGTGTTCACGTCCGTGATTGTGCCTAAAAATACGTCCGTGATAACATGAAAGAAAGCCCATCGGAGCCCGTTACATGAAGTACGTCCACACTGAACTGCGGACGCACAACGGCCGCGGCCCACGGACGCAAGGCAGGCAAGAACGTACAACCCCTAGAACGGCCGCACAAAGTGCGCTGCGTCCGCAACGTCTGCATAGCTTTGTGTGTGAGTGATGGAACGTGGTCAGACGGACTGCATTTATACGTCCAGCATTTTTCACGGACACAATGGTTTTGCTTTTTAATTTATTTTCTCTCCTACATCCGTCAAAATATACGTCAGTGAATAAACGGACTGTGTGGCCACTACTGCGTCTTCTGTACTGACGTACGTCCGTGTACACGGACGTACAGTCCGTAGAAATCACGCTCGTCTGACCCTAGAAACATAGAAAAATGTCGGCAGATAAGAACCTTTCGGCCCATCTAGTCTGCCCAATTACACGGATACTTTACCTGGTTTTATCTTTTGTTTAGGATAGCCTTATGCCTATCCCATGCTTGCTTAAATTCAATTACTGTTTTGGCCTCTACCACTTCAACTGGAAGACTGTTCCATGTATCCACCACCCTCTCAGTAAAATAATGCTTCCTGATGTTACTTTTAGGCTAGGGACAGATGAGCGCATTTTCTGCGGCCACCGTCAAAATGTACGTCGATGCGTGCGCACGCATTTTTTCACGGAATACGCTTAAGTGGTCAGACGACCACAGTCGCACAGTCGCAGGTACTCACCAACGCAATTCTAGGGAAATCCGGCTGTTTGAACGTTATGTAGGCCGCACACTAGCAGCGTCTGACGTCTCCTAATCACGCACACACGCTGCCATGCGGCCGCAGCGCACTCTGTACGTCTGTAGCAGCGGTTTCACGTTCTGAGAAAAATGCGTTTATTTGCCGGTTGCGTGGTGTCGGCGCACTTTTGTACGCACGTACTGCGTATATTGGCCGTCATTGGCCGTTATGTGCTGCTACTGCCGCCGTGATTTAGTGCGCCTGCACGCGCGTTCCGACTGCCCCACTCTGACCCTAGCCTTAAACCTTTGCCCCTCTAATCTAAGACTATGTCCTCTTGTTTTGCTACTTTGTTTCCTTTTAAATATACTCCCTTCCTCTACCTTGTGGATTCCCTTTACGTATTTAAATGTTTCTATCATATCTCCTCTGTCTCGTCTTTTATCCAAGCTGTACATGTTAAGATCATTAAGCCTTTCCTGGTAACTTTTCTCCTTCAAGCCGTACACCATTTTAGTAGCTCAATTGCCACAGTTCCGACCATTTTTTTAGTTTACCTAAATCATTTGTCATTTGGCTGATCCCTCCAGGAACGTCAACCCTGTTGCAAATCTTTGTGTCATCAGCAAAAAGACATACTTTTCCATTAATACCTTCTGCAATATCACTAATAAAAATATTAAAGAGAATGGGTCCAAGTACTGACCCCTGAGGTACCCCACTGGTAACAAGACCTTGCGCCGAATAAACTCCATTTACCACAACCCTCTGTTGCCTGTCACTCAGCCACTGCCTAATCCATTCAACAATATTGGAATCCAAGCTCAAAGATTGCAATTTATTGATAAGCCTTCTATGCGGAACAGTATCAAAAGCCTTACTGAAATCTAAATAAGCAATGTCTACTGCACCACCTGTGTCTATTATTTTTGTTACCCAATCAAAAAAATCAATAAGATTAGTTTGGCATGATCTCCCTGAGGTAAACCCATGTTGTTTCTGATCCTGTAATCTATGTGTTTTTAGATGGTCAACAATCCTTTCTTTTAACATGGTTTCCATTAATTTCCCCACTACTGACGTAAGACTAACTGGCCTATAGTTCCCAGATTCCTCCCTACTACCCTTCTTGTGAATGGGCACAACATTTGCTAATTTCCAGTCTTCTGGGACGACTCCCGTTAGCAAGGATTGGTTAAATAAATCTGTTAACGGTTTTGCTATTACATCACTGAGCTCTTTTAACCCTTTCGCTGCTGAGGCGTTTCACGCCTCTGTGCTGAGGTCATATTTACCGGTTTTGCTCATCATGTTTAAATGCGTTTTGAAGGCTTATTTTAGTATATGACCCAGACATATTATATATCGTTCTTTCCGTCAGACTCGGCAGATTAATAATATGTCATTATTATATGTATACGTCATGACCTGTCTGTATATTATAACAAAAAATGCAATAAAATATGAATTTTCAATAATTTACAACGTGTAAAGTGTATTTTTTTCACATTTTAACATGCGAGCAATTGCGGTTATATTTTGTATGGGTGCGCTTGTTAAAAAAATTAGAGATGGGGTCTCGTTACATTTTTTTTGGGGGAAATTACGCGATTTTTAACAAACGCACCGCATACAGAAATCATTAGTGCAGCATCATTGTTCACATTATAATTGAAATGGGAACAATATTGCTGCATTAACAAACCAAAAAAAAGAAAAAAAAACTTGTTTATTTTTTTTTTATAATTTTTGTTTTAAATATTTTTTTATTTTTATTTTTAATTTATTTTTTTTAAACTTTTTTCACAGTGGTGTTTGGTATCGTTGGAACGGCCATGCTCTGGCCGATCCAACAATAATTTAACCCCTAGCTGCCACGGATCGGGAGATAGGGGATTCCAATGAATCCCCTATCTCCACCGTTGGTGGCAGCTAGGGGTTAACTCCAGGACTGGCGTCATCGTGCATAGCACGATGACGCCAGTCCTCAGGGGGAGTTCCCGGAGGCTTGGCCGACATCCAAGATGTCGGCCAGCTCCGGGAAAGGATCACGAACCGGCGCTTTTCAGCAACAATTCGTGATCCGGCTCCCCAGGGGTTAATGAGAGCCACCGTTTGGAAGGGCAGGCTGTGCCCTTCCAAGCGGTGCCTGTCTTAACCCCCTGCTCCCCGGCGATCGGGAGGGAGAGAGGTCCGAAGGACCTCCCCCCTCCCTTTCAGACGCCTCCTCAGCACATGCGGGGGGGGCGCCTGAATTAGATGTCATCGCGTAGCCGCGATGACATCTAATGTCCCCGCCGGGCTCCCGAGTGCTGGGCTGACATCCAAGATGTCAGCCCGCACCGGGGGGGCACAGCAATGCACCGGAATCCGGCGGATTGCTGCCTCCTGTGCTCGGACGCGCTGAGCGCGTCCGTAGCACAGGAGAACCACTTGGCTGGATGCGCTGAGCGCGTCCATAGCAGCCAAGTGGTTAATAATTTAGGGTGGATCCCATCAGGCCCCATTGACTTATTTGTCTTTACTTTAGACAGCTGCTGTAGAACCTCATCCTCTGTAAACTGATATGTAATTGTCTCGTTAGTGTTTCCTCCTAACTGAGGTCCCTTTCTTTCCTTTTCTTCTGCAAAGACTGAACAAAAATATTCATTGAGGCAGTCAGCGAGACTTTTATGCTCTTCTACATACCTTCCTTCCTTTGTTTTTAATCTAACTAATCCTGGTTTTACTTTTCTTTTCTCCCTAGCCTTACACAACTTCACACAGGACGCTTGGAAGTGATGGCACTGGCAGTGATCAGGCATGTACTGGCCATAGGGACTACAGGGAGATTCCCGGTGGGCCTATGGCTCAATGGGCAAGTATGAATGCTGGTTCACCGTGCAGTTCGTCTGCCCTTAATAGGTGAGGCAAGAACTTCCTCACCATCTGTAAAACAGAAGCTATTTGCCACAGTCTCATATTGGGGCCACCTTGTCGATGAGACCTGCTGCGCATCCACCTCACCTTAAGACACGGTGTGCACTATACTTCAGTGCCGCTGCGTTGCTTTACTCAATTGCGATGCGGCAACTCCGGTCAGGGCCGGCCCAAGACATTGTGCTGCCTGGAGCGAAGGCTGAAATGCTGCCCCCCCCACCACATTCCCTAAAATACACCCATGTCCATTAACTAAAATCCAAGTATAACACTAAGAGGGTTATTCAGAGAGAGGTGAAAACCAGGAGAATTGGCAGGAGAAGAGAACAATCTAGACCAAAACAGTCGATTTGGAAAGTGAGATAAATGGGAGAATTTTTCTGGTTTGGCTATTTTCACGTCTCCAGTCATTATCCATAAGTATGTGTCAGGCTGGGTTAGATGTGACTGAGGATATAGTTCACTGAGTAGGATGGAGATGATTATTTGAGTGTGTCACAGAAACACACACACACATTCACACGGACAGACTCACGCACCTTTCTATACCTTAAATCAGCCTGCAATGTTCCAAACATCACCCCATGTCCTCAATTCCTATAAATGGATCTGTAAGTGTCCCCAGTCTTTATGCACCACATTAAAGATAGGAACCCCTCTCTGTGCCCCAAATTAATAATAGCATCTTTCTGCATGCTCCCAATTAATATAAACAGCCCCCAATTAATATAAACAGCCCCCAATTAATATTGGCATCACTCTTTATGCCCACAATCAATATTAGCAGCCTCTTTTATGCCCCATTAATATTAATAGCAGCCAGTTTTAAGCTCACAATATTAACAGTTTATAATCTCTCCTTTGCAGGAGCTCCAAAAATGTGTCATTAACCCTTGCCTGCCAGAGCCTACAAGGCTGACTTTTAACTCCTTCCCTGCCCTTTAACCCCTTCCCTGCCAGAGCATACAAGGCTGACCTTTAACCCCTTCCCTGCCAGCACTCGCAAGACGGACAATTAACTCCTTCCCTGTCAATGCCCACAAGGTTGGCTATTAACCCCTTTGAGCCAAAAGGTTTGACCACCCTAACCCTCCCTGCCAGACGGCAGTTAGCCATTAACTCTCTCCCCTGCCAAAGTGGTATCAGGTGGGTATTAACCCTTTCCCTGTCACAGCACTAAAAATTGGGCATATTAACCAATAACCACTTTGTGGCAGGGAAGTATGGAATTACACCCCCCCCCCTCTGACATAACCTCCAAAGAGAATGACAGCTTCCGTGCCATAGCCCTGAAAGTGCAGAGACAGCCCCTCCCATATCAGAACTCACAGATAAATTAATCCCTTCTCTGAAAGGCTGGCATTAACCCTTCGCCTGCTAGAGCTACTCTAAAGGGTTTTCATTAACCACTTCCCTGTTAGAGCACTAAACAGATGGCAGAACTCCCAGTGACATGCTTAGGGACAGTAGGTTCACATCCTGCGCAGGAGGCAGGAGCAGCATGCAGGCTGACATTAATATGATTATTATTCCAAGTGGTATGATGAGAAGGATCAATAGGTCTGGAATAGTATTTTCTCTGTCTGCTGGTTGTATTAACCCCCTGGAAATAATACACTAACCCCTGACTCTGCATCACTCATACATACTGCCACCATGCTGTCCATTTACAGTGTAAATTTACACAGTGCCCTGCCAGGCCTATTCTACGCCATAAAGTCTTAAAGAACAGCATCACCCACACAGTCTGCAGCTCCAGTCAGCACACACGTTACCTCACTGCAGCAGGCAGCCATTGCTGGGAAGCGGAGCCGGAAAAACTACATCTCCCTTCAACCCGTGTGCCCCGCCTACACAGGGTAGCTGGCAGTGGCTGGTCCTCCAGGGCAGGGGCCACCAGGAGCCGGAGGACTGGAGAGAGTGTGAGTGAACAACACCAGACAAGTTGTTGTTGTGACCGCCGCAGGATCTATCAGCAGCCACGCCCGCTGCCCACACGTCTTTATCCCGCGCTCCCGTGTTGATGCAGCGGCATGGCATGATGGGAGCATGTGGGTGTGGTCAGCGGCCAGCGGAGTCACGCAGTGTATCAACGCGCCGGCCGCCAAATTAGATGCTGCCGCCGTGCCGCAGTCCGGGACTGGAAAAAAAAATAGTGCATTGGCGATCACGATGGCGACGCAAAAATTTGCCGCTGTCGAATCTTCGCCGCCTGGAGCAAGCGCTCCGCGCTGCTCCATCATCGGGCCGGCCCTGACTCCGGTACCTGTAAAGCGATTGGATGAGAGATCCGGTTGGTTTATATACTATTTTTGTGTGTGTTTGCATAATTAAAGTGGGCCGGTCTGGATGAAGTTCAGGGCTAATTTTTTTGTCCCAGTACAAACCTGGCAGTGATTGAATAATGAGGCCAAGTTGATGGTTTATCCACCAAGATCCATTAACGTGACATTATTTGGTGGTATAATTTGTAATCATGTCCAATCATAAAGGTAACAATAGAGCTATATTTCAAGATATTTAGCAAGAATATAAGCATTGACCACATGAAAATAAGTATCTATATAAGAACATATCCCACCTAACACGACGTGTGCCTAAAGCAACCTAGGTGGCTGCCATAGGGTGCAAAATAGAGTTT
This sequence comes from Leptobrachium leishanense, assembly GCA_009667805.1. Classification (NCBI taxonomy): domain Eukaryota; kingdom Metazoa; phylum Chordata; class Amphibia; order Anura; family Megophryidae; genus Leptobrachium; species Leptobrachium leishanense. The sequence continues at coordinate 18,036,749 of CM019067.1, forward strand.
TCTGGCTGGAGCCCCAGGAAGATAAATGGCTCATTTACAACCCCAGCAAAATAAATTGGAGAGGAAACACATGACAAGCTGCAGGGGTGCTCTCTGTTCACAGAAACCACGGAAAGCTTCCGTACTATCACTGGCCAGGCTACTGGAGCAAAGCTGTCAATCACACAGAACTGTGTGGGAAGCAACATACACTGAATACTGTGCTCCCCCAGATAGTCTGTATATGTAAGGTATGTCAAAATCAGGTACCCCATTAAAATAAACCAGGTACCCCATAAACATACAAATAAATATTACATTTCCAGTTTCAGCAATCAAAGAGTTAAATCTCTGATAAAGTAAAGTAAACTAATGGCATCTCTATTAAACCACCAGTAGATGGCAGCAGAGTGAAAAGCCTGAATGATGAGCACGTGTTTATCTAAGATGCTTCCAGGAGCAGGGGGGAACCAAAGAACAGAGTTTTTGTTCCTGGAAGGACCAAATATTGAAGTACAATCCTACCAGAACTGAAGTCATGCTTTATGTCATTGCAGGTAAGAGGGAGCATATCCAGGGTTATAAACAGGGCAAAAGTGATTCAATTCACATCCCTGTAGTTAGAAAAGGCTGCTGCTACTGTTGGGTAATTAGATAAGACACTATACAGATGTCAGTGGGTTGTGCTGATGTGTCATAGCTCACCAGCATACAGGGAATGTGATGACTATTGAATCTCATGTTATATTGTATTGATTGTATTGCACCATTAGCATACTATAATGTAGATTGAGTAATCATATATCTGTACATGTTTAATTATTTATTATTTTCTATAAGAAAGTTAGTCCTGCATAGGTGAATGTTACTGTTATATATCTAAATGTGTGTTAATGTATAAGGAACCAATTGTCAGTTGCAAACCTACCAGAACTGAAGTCATGCTTTGGGTCATTGCAGAAAACTTTTAAATAAAAACACTTCTGGTTTCACCCAGTTCGCTCCCTTCGCACATTTGGAATTATTGACCATACTGTCAGCATATGTGCAACATATAGAGCAGAGTATCCCAAACTAGATCCCTGGGTACACTCTCACTTCACTCAGCCAACCACACACATGCTCACTCCCATCTCACTCAACCAGCTACATACATACATACATACATATTTAGCCAACCACGCAGTGCTCAATGTCTGCTGTGTGCGTGAGATGGGAGTGAGTATGTGAGTTTCCACAATGGTCACTCCTATGCCACACAGCCACCGAACACTCCACTCATTTCCATCCTACTCATCACATCCACGTTTATTTTTTATTTATAAAGTATTTTACCAGGAAGGATACATTGAGATTTCTCTCGTTTTCAAGTATGTCCTGGGTTCAAGAACACCGAATTGTTACAGTATAACCATCATCTCACACATACAACAGGTGTGTGTGTGTACATGTGTACAAATTGATCCTTGCACCACCTCTGGTCCTACCTCACTTAAAAATTTCTTGTTGACATTTAACAATTGGCCGAGTTATTCTACTTGAGAACTATCCAGAGGGGAGAAAATAAATGTAATGCTTAATCTTAGCATTCCACACACACAGATAAAGAAAATCAACCAAAACATCTCTAAGTATTTCCCATAACATTTTCGCTGATCATACATCGGTTTATAACGGTAATTTAAACAGTAAAATGTAAGGATTACAGAACCCGCTGTTAAACGATCAGCATCTAACCAAATTAAACGATGAAATAAAAACATTTACATCTGGATGTGCGGAGACCATGCAATTGCTGCACAATGATTCAATTAAAAAATACAATTGCCTTACGCATCATCTTAATGAGATGCTTTCACTGGTGCTGAACCTTTATCGAATTTAAGCATATCTTGCCATTCCCTGCATATACAATTTGTTTTCTCAGTGAAAAAGTGAAGAGCAGACTATTAAACAGAATTAAAATTGCATCGAAGTTAGGATCGAGTCAGTGACTGTATCGGGGATCCGCAGAACTGATTTACCATAAGAATGCTTAAAAAGGTTTAGATTTTGAATGTTTTGTAATTTGCTCATCTCTGTGAACAAAAAGGCACGTTGTGGCCATTCTTGTATGATGCGAGTAGAAACAATCTCATCTGCATTATAATAAAAAAAATAGTGTTATATGATTAAAACATAAGAAAAAAGGTGGTCATTCGTGCTTACCACTGTAGCTCCATGCAAAACAAAACACAAAGGTTTTGGTTTCCAGAGGTTTTGGCCATTAAAGTTTTAAGCCCACCCACCACGTTACGGCATCTCTGGGTCAGGTGGGTCCTAACCTAATGAAACCAAGAGCTGCTTTCTAAGCAACTACATATCCTTATGCTGCTTCTACGCCAAGAGACAAACTGGTGGGTTTATATTTATACCCTCACCAGGTACAATTCCACTTTTGGATTAAAAAAGAAAACACAGAAAGAGGCAGCAGCTATAGTGACCTGGTGGGAATACAACAAAATATACACATGCAGGAAAAACTATTTCATGCCTATTACCTACCAGGGCGACTGGGTAGACCAGAAGTATCCAGCCCACTTCATGTATAAAACATAAGAAAAAAAGTGGTGAGGGTATAAGTATAAATCCACCAGTCTCTTTCTTGGCCGAGAAGCAGCATGAGGACATGTGGTTTCCTAGAAAGCAGCTCATGGTTTCAATAGGTTAGGACCCACCTAACCAGAGGTGCCGTAACATGGTAGGTGGGCTTAAATCTTTAATGGCCATTAAAGTAAACCAAGACCTCTGATGTGTTTTGGTTCACATGGAGCTACAGTGGTAAGCGCAAATGACAACCTTTTTTCTTGTTCGGCTTTATACATGAAGTGGGCTGGATACTTCTGGTCTACACACAAGAAGCCCTGGCAGGGAATAACTGCAAAATAGTTTTTCTGCATAAGTGTTATTGGATTATGTACAATTAAATTCTATCACCTCAAATTAATACGGTCAGATAGCCAAAACTGGGACCTTTTTTTGGCCGCGTTGTTGCCAATTTTGTTTCGGAGATTCAAATCTGACCCAATCAGCATTTCGATTCCTCATAAAAATCTGGAAAAATAATGGACTCTCCCCGAGATACTTTTCAGTGGAAAGAACGGCTTCAGAGATTTATTTTTATGCCAATTTATGAACAAAAATCAATTGCTGAAAGGTGTTGATAAATGGCAACTCGGGTGCTTGTAGCATTGTTTTATGTATTGGTTCGGCTCTTACTGTAGGGAGATTGCGCTTTGCAGGTTTTAATCTCAAAAGCTGTACATGGGTGTTGTAATCTTTAGTCTTGGAAACACATTATTAATAGGGATGTGCAATTCGTTTCGTTCCAAATTCGGACAAAAATCACCATTTTCGTAATTTGGGAGCATTTTCAAAAACGAAATATCGGCTGTCTGAATGTTTTCGGATCGATCCAAAATTTCAAAACTATGTTTCAACACAAACAAAAATTGATTCGGTATGGACCCAAAACAAGAAAAAAAAAAAAAGAAAAACAACAACAAACAAAAATTATACGAAATGTTGAAAGAAAAACAAAAAATGGAACAAAACGCTCAAAAATGAATAAAATTCGGATCTAAATTATCTGAAATGAAGAAAACAGAACCGAATTATCTGAAACAAAAAAAACATAACAAAATGATCTGAACATGGAACCAGTAGACCCAAAAATATTTTTAATAATTTTTAATGCAGCATATGAATCCACACACTGCTGTGAAGTGCCTCTCTGCAGTATAATTAATGCAGCATATGAATCCTACAAGAAAAGAGAAGTGAAGCGCAAACGTGGAATTGAAAAAGACAAACATACCTTGCTTCCTTGCTAGATGGACACGTTCATGGCTTACATTGCCTCAAAATAAATAAATAATACAGCCGGTATACTACAATAAATTACCAGTCGATACCAAAATAATCCCATAGGTTTCAATGTTAAAAAAATCCCTGTGTTTATTAAATATTTATTAAACCGTAAAAAAATTGCACTTGCAGCAATAACCAAATTTTTTTTAGTTTTTTTTTGCCATTTTTGGGTTAGCGTTTAGGTTTGCTAACTTGTTTTAAATGTAATAATGAGGTGGGATTTTTTTCTTTGCTGAACACATGCAGCTTTATTATTTTCTTACAGTCTGTCTGCGTTCAGCATTGAATTGGATACATTGTGCCAGAACTATGGACAGTTCTGAGCCCTAACCATGGTCCTGAAAGTGAAATATAGTATGATAATATGTTTTGCTTTCAGGACCATGGTTAAGGCTCGGAACGGAACGGTCAATGGTTCTGCCACAATGTATCCAATTCATTGCTGAACGCAGACAGACTGTAAGAAAATAATACAGCTGCATGCTGTATTCAGCAAAGAAAAAAAAAACACCTCATTATTACATTTAAAATAAGTTAGGAAACCTAATGTTTAACCCAAAATTTCCCAAAAAATGCCTAAAAAAAAATAAACAAAATGGCTTATTGCTGCAATTGAAAATAATAAATGGTTTACTAAATATTTAATAAAAACGCAAATATTTTTTTACAATGAAAATGATGCTGGAAAAAAGCCTGGTTTGTTTAAAATGAGTTTATCACAAAAAGGCTTGAAAAAAAATCGTAAAAAAACATATGTAAGTAAGGAGACTTTCATTTTATTGGTAGTAATCAGTTTCCCATTCTGAGATAACCAATAGAAAAACAAAATCAATCCAAAGCACAAAACTCACAAAAATTAAAAAATGAAATAACACATTAAAATAGTGCCAAGTCAATCCGAAATTTTGAATCAGAATGCCGAATAGATCTGAAATTTTGAATCTATCAGAATGTCGAATCGATCCAAAATGGAACAAAACAAAAAAGTCCCAAAAATAATAAAAAATAAAAAAATGGAACGAAACAAAAACAAACAAAACAAATAAATGCATGCACGTCTAATTGTTAATCTCGGCATGGCACTAGTAAGAGGGTTCTGTGTTAAAACAGACTCTGGATGCAAATAAAAGAGAAACTGCAAAAGTCATTTGCAAAGCTTATCCAGAGTTCCTTGCTGCATATGGGGAAGGTAGCACATGAGCTCTGTGAAGCAGTTCTCTGAATTGCTGGGATGTGTAAACGACTTCTGCAATAAACAAACTTATATATAAATGCACTCCGGGGCTACAAAGTATCAGCCCTGTTCTAGGACATATGTAAATATATGTATGTCCTGAGGAAAGCCCCAGAACGGGGCTGAAACGTTGACTCTTTGTAGCCCTTGGAGCATCTGCATATCACTTAGTGCGCTTGTCTGACCCCGGCCTATGTGCACCCGTACTGACATGCCTCCCGGCGTCTGAAGCGTTGAGATGCTTCGACAGGGCTGGCCATATGCTGAAGCAGCGCACGACTTGCACGCACTACAAGTGGACGTGCTTAAAACCTGTCGAAACGCTAGATGCTCGTTCGACGGGGCTGCAAAGCGTGATCTTCCGGATCGAGCTTTTGCAGCACTGAGCGCACTGTGCTCAGCGAGGTGGCCAGATAGGTTTCAGAGTGGAAGGCATGTCCACTCTCACAGATGTTCCTTCTGCTCTCAAAAACGCTCGTCTGACCCCGGCCTAAACTGGTAACAGGCACCGGGCAACTCTTTACTTGAAAAGCAAGAGTGTATGGCATACCGAGGAATTATATTATATCTTCTATGGTTGAAAAGATGGATGGACTGATCTGGACAGAAACCCGAGGTGCTGACCCATTTATTTGTAATTTATTTTGTGTTTTTCCTGTGTGGAGTAAAGGACACATTTTTTGGTGTTGTTCAACGTGCTGTTGTCCTTTTCTCTAAACACCTTTTACGCTCGTATTTTTTTATTGTATTGTTTAATTAATAAATACAATAACATAAAATTCCAAGTTATTTTGATGGAAACCAAGGTAAAAACTAAGGGCCCTATTACAGTCTTCATGCAATTTCGGTCGCGCAGTGCATTTTTTTTTGCGCACAGCAAAATGCGTTATCGCGTGAAAATTAACGGTGGTATTACAATCCTCGCGCATTTTGTCATCCGTCATTTGTAAAAGCGACGCGCAAAGTACGTTTGCGCGCAGAAATCAGTGACCGCAATGTAATTTGACGCGAGTCCATCATTATTTTACACAAGTCCATCAAAAAAGTGCGCATCGACGTTCTCCGTTGTGAATCCGCAGTTTGGTACGGTCAGGTTGTTACAATTTTCCGTTACCACCAGCTTTTCAAAGTCGTTAAAATTATGCGCGCAAACGTTGTCCGTTAAATTTTGCGTGAAGATTGTAATACCATGCGCGCACCAGCGCATTTGCGCTCACAATGTTAAGTATAGGGCGCGAACAGTTCATCACGCTCGCGCAGGTCCATCCGCGTTAACGTGCATTTTTTCCGCGAACGTTGTAATACGACGTTCAGCGCAAAGGGTTTTGCCCCTCGTGTTCATGCGTTTTTCCACACGTGCAAAATTGTGCGCGAAGAATGTAATGGGGCCCTAAGTGTGGGGAGGGTGAGCCAGATAAAAAAACGGAGGGGGCTAAATATTAACCCACTTCAGATTTGAATAGATTGTATTGTGAACTGAATGGTCATGGAATGGATACCGGTTTGCCGATCCGTTGCATCCAACAAGAGTAGAAATCATCTTAATTGAAAAGTCAAGGCAAAGAATAACAGGATACATAATGAAGTCACAGATCAATGGGTACACTGTGCACAAGCACCTTTTGCATTTAAATATGTGTTACTCAAGGGCCGGCTAATAAATTATGTTAACTTTAATTAACGTCTTACGCAGGGCATGCCGGCTCCTATTCCTGAAGAGATTATGGTGAGATTCTATAAAGAAGACGAGGAAAGTAAATAAAAGCACACGTTAATGCAGACTCTCTGGTTAATGATGCAAATTTGTTAATGAAAGGATATGCGTTTTACTTTTTACGGTATATTTTTCGTTAGTTGGTCCAATTTTATAATTGATGGCAGTTAAAAAGGTTCAAATACCTAATTTAACATGAAATAATATGTAAAAGTATGAAAAGGATTAACGAGGCAATGACGAGTTAGCTGGTCCTGGAAGCAAAGCCTCGCTGAAAACCATGGTTTGTTACAAGCCCACAGAATACTAGAGAGCATTTCTCCGAACCAAATACCCACGACCATAATCTGAAATTCTTCTAAACCTAAAATACGGTGTATACGGTTATTCGCATTGGTTTACTGGGTCGGGTACTGCAGTGTATACCACCCCTACAATGTTACACAGAAAGCGGTCTCGCGCTCTATTCCCCGGCTGGGCAGCAGCGTAAAACCCCTCAGTATTCAGCCCAAATTCATGTGTAAAACATACAAAAACCATGAAGAAAGCCATTGGACTTTATTCCATAGTTGTCGGTAAAGTGGTGATGGTATGCAAGGATATCTGTGCCTGCAGAATTTCCTCATTGTGTCTGTTTTACCGAACGTATTTCAGCATAGGCGCTTTGCTAATGTCTAGTCCCGGAACAAAGAGCAAGACTGCCCGATACCAAAAGGGTTATTCAATAACAGTCCAACTTGCCAACAAATTGTACCGGATGGTAAATTTCCCCATACGGTGCAATTTCATGGCAGTTCAGCTATTTAGAAAGCAGTTGATTCACCAAATATTGGCGAACTACAGTGTTAGTCCACCTGCCACATCAAGACAACTACTCAAGGTGGGTCCTAACCCATCTGGAGAGGCTGCCTTGACATGGTAAGTGGGCTTAACACTTTAATGGCCATTCAACTTAAAACAAAAGCAGAGTTATTTTTGGGAGTCTACAGTGTCGCTCAACACCATAGGGATGCTCTACCTATCCTGATCACGTTACGGAGGGGTTTCCTCCAACCCCACCAGCAGCTGGGATTTTGAATTTCCCGGCTGACGGTCACCAGATTGGTCACTAGCGACGTCGAAATGCAGAGAGAGCGTGCTGACGTCACCAGTGGTGTATTTAAGTTTTGTGCTACCCTAGGCCTGATTAAATTCTTGCACCCCCTAATTTAAATTTGAGTCACCCCTTCCTGTCAAGGGCACATCTCTTCCTGGTTAATCCAAACCCTTCCTCTTTAAGCTCCGCCTTTTCCTCTCTTTATATTAAAAGTGGATACCAAGCGCCTACTTGTATATTTTGTATACCATTTCAAATGTATCTATTGAGATAAATAAAATTATGAAATGTTTAAATTCAAGCATTTTTACAAAGAACAGCCATGCATGTCAAGTATACTGGATCACAGCCGCTCTAATTGGTTGAACAATAAAATCCACAGAAACGTGCACTGCATATGAGCGTATCACAGAGCTGCACAGCAATAAAACCCACAGAAATGTGCACTGTGTATGAGCATATCACAGAACTGCACAGCAATAAAACTCACAGTAATGTGCAGTGTGTATGAGTGTATCCCAGAGCTCCAAGGCAATAAAACTCACAGTACTATGCAATGTGTATCACAGAATCCACAGCAATAAAACTCCCAGCAATGCAATGTTTGGTGTGTGTCAGCGTATCAGAATCCACAGCAATAAAACTCCCAGCAATACAATGTGTGGTGTGTGTCAGCGTATCAGAATCCACAGCAATAAAACTCCCAGCAAACCGAGTGTATATGAGCACACAGCAATTATTTATTCTACATTTACCGGCCTCCGTCCATGGTAGGGCTGTGTGCAGAGTCAGCAGGGACTGTGTACAGACTCAGCAGGAGGTCCCTCCAGGCCACGTTAGGATCGCGGCTGTGCCTGTGTGTGGAGCCATCTTGTCAGCAGTGGGGTGCCACTGCCAGAGGGTGCACCGTGGCTTTGATTCCCTTCCCGGTGGGTGTTCAGTCCAGAATAGAGTGACAGTCCATGTTAACGAAAGGGCGGGCAGCTGCGTGCGTGCGTGCCACATGGTTCAGCCAGTCAGGTGGTACTGAGACGCAGTACCACCTGACTGGCCGGACCGAGTGTGACCTGCACGCACGCAGCCTCACCAGGAGCCAGGCAGCTCAATGACAAATTTCTATCAATGCAGTGCTGGTTAAGGAAAGGTCCACTTTAAACAGCAGTAAGCAGACAGAGCTTCATATTCTGCTGATACCCCCCCTTTACCTGCCGTTTACTGTCATCTTCTCTCTCTGCACACAAATCACATCCCCCTCCCCTCTCCTAGAGCTGCTGCGGGGCAGGGGAGGAGCTATGGAGGGAGGAGAGGGGGATTTTTATTCTATTCGATTTTAATCCGTATGCAAACGCCATGTTCCACTGCTCGTTGTTTGAGAACACAGCTCAAAGCTGACACACAGTGACAGTGGCACCTCCTAGTACCCCCTAATGACACCCCAATAATCACTGGTACCTGGTGCGGCCCGCCCACCGCCACTCCTCTAAGTACACCACTGCTCTGTGATATGCTCACACAAAAGTTTGGCGAACTGCCAGCAAGTACGGTGCTGTTTGAAAGCAGTGCAAATCCCCATAGAGAAGTAATGGTTAATCTATTCAGAGAACACCAAACAGCAGAGAAATGTCACTGGAATGCCCTGATGTTCGGTGGTTTCAATCAGCAGGTTTATTCAGGCGAACCCCATAGGTTTCAATGTTAAAAATATTCCCGGTTTTATGCAATATCTAATAAACCACTTATTATTTTAATCTGCAGTAAAAAGTCTTTAATTTTTTTTTTTATATATTTTTTTTTAGTACCATTTAGTAATTTTTCAGAATTTTTTTGGAAAAAATAGCGGTTCTTCTTTTTCTGTAACAGAACTTTTTATTATCAATCATAGGATCTTATATGTAAATTCCAGACATTTTCATTCCGTAGTTCTTTTGAAAACAGCAGGCCACGGGTTTGCGGTGGCAGCATACAGCGGCCGACTCCATGCACTTTGGGGACCCTGCGGTGAATGGTGAATTCACTGCAGGGTGGGGAAATTTTATTCCCCGAAGTGCAGGGAACTACAGAACACCAAAATGTTGGCGTCATTTCGGTGCTCTGTGAGTAACCCAATTAGTGGTTAGGTTTTTTGTTGCCCCCTGGAAAGTGAAAGCCTAGGCCTTGCCTACCCAGGACATACTTGAAAATTAGTGACATCAAGGCTTCCTTCCTGGTAAAATAGTTTGCAAAAGTAAAAAAAAATTATTTTTTTTTTCTATGGGGTGGGGCCACCCGGCGGGCCGCCGACCCCTGGAAAGTGCCGCCCTAGGCCTAGGCCTTGTTGGCCTAGGCCAAAATACACCAGTGGACGTCACCCTCCGAGACCGACAGTGATCACAGAGAGGCAGCCGATGGATGGGTCCAGCGCATGTGTGGGCTGTTCTGCGCAGGTGCTACGCAACCTGCATTCGTAAAGTGTACAAGGCCGTAACGGTGCACAATTTGCGGTTCCTACACTACACAAGTTGTGGAGGAGTGCAAATTGCACAGTAAAGGAACGGAGTCGCAGAGCTGCAAGTGGCGATGGTAAAAAGGTGAGGAAAATCACCTGAAACAAAAAAAAATTGCGCAGATGCTAATCAGTAGCATCTACCCAATTATTTAAAGGCAAAAAAAAAAAAAGGGAACTATGCCTCTGTAATGATAAAGTGTGATTTTTAAACACCATTATCCTGACTTTTTCTCCCTCGAGGTCCACTTTTATTTACAGCTGCCAATAAACAACATGGCCTCTATGCAGCCTCATTAAATAAAAATCGACATTGTAGCGTTATATATTAGCTGTAAAGACAGTCTGCCATCATACCTTAAGGGGTTAAAGTGAACCTTTGATCTTACACCAGTGATCTCCACAACATCATCTAGAAGTTTTAAAGGAACAATTAAAAATGTAACAATTTTCCCTTCACTTATTATTTGTATACCCACAATGGATGTCTTTTCCGCGGGCCTGTTCCTTTTAAAAAGATAAATATAGGTGCCTTTATTGTGAAAGCAACACTCTCTTTATGCGAGCAGGATGTCCCGGAGGCTGACAGCGATGCCGAAACAGATGCTGATGTTGTGCTACAGCCTGCCACCCAATCTGCCGATTACAGCTTTACAACGTCTCTTCCTCCTGAGATGAAAGGCAAATAGGTACAGAACCATAATGGATGTAATTAAACGCCAGCATCTATGAAATTCAAGCGGAAATACGCTGGAAAGTCTTCTGAAGCTCACATAGTTTTCCATAAAGTGTCTTTGTCACCAGAAATAGTCATATAGTCAAGGCATTTTATCTGTACTTTGCGTCGATCCTTTTATCATTTGATATAAATGAAAATAAAGGATTGCCAAATTAACCTTTACCACAGGGAATCCAGGAATTCAGAAGAACTGCTTCTTTCCTGTGACAGGGTGCAGCCCTACAGTGCTCTGTGAAAGGCACAGACATTGATTGGTTGCTGACATCACATGGTCTCTCTAGCCTTGTTTTCTTAAATCAGTTACCGTCCACAAGACTTTGAAAACTGGGATGGCATTTCAAAATGGCCGCCTCCAAAACAAACACAGTCTTCAAGTGGGAATTAATGTTACGCTAGTCACGGATGGCTGAATGGTCTTTAATTTCTTTTCTTTGAAAGGACAGTGGCGTTCTAAAATGATTTGACTGGTCTTTTTTTCCCTTTAGGATGGTCTAAAATGTAATTTTTCAGGGAAACCCTCATTTTAAGTGAATTATTTAGATATAGTTACGTAGGCTGAAAGAAAAAAAAAAGGAGGTGCGTCCATCGGGATCAGCATTTCACACATCACCTACTGCTGTTGATCCAAAAGAAGGCAGAAAACCCGTGGGCTCTATAACCTCCTTCAAGCTAACACTAGCGTCAGCGCTAGCTTAAAGAAAGGTCATAGCGCTGCAGCCACATTGCCTTTGAATCGCTAACTGGTTAAAAAACCCATTAGCGCTCGTTAATTTGCAATTTGTAGCGCGAGTTTACTGTACTTTGCGCTCCCTATACCTAACATGGGGAGCGCAAAGTAAAAGCACGGTAACTAGCATTAGGATCACTTGGTCCTAATGAAAAAGTTACCACCAGCTCAGAGGTGTACTGTAAGTAACAGATTGAGATGATGCAGTATGCGTTACCTGCAGCTCAAACCCCCCCCCCCCAAAAAAAGTATCACATACTCACCCCTTATCCCGCGGTGAGAATGTCGGCCTGATCCGCCGCTTCTGGCCGCCGGGAGCGGAGGGAGACTGGGGGAAGAAAGTCCTTTGCCTCCCTCCGCGATCACTCCACCAATCTCGCAAGAGGTGAGAACCTGCCAGTCATGTGACCCGGCAGCACGATCCTCCATGGAGTCCTATGGTCGCCATGGAGTGGATGCTGGGGATGGTGCTGTAGCGCTGACCCCAGCATCTGCAAGCTTAGCGATAGCTATGTGGCAGACTGCCGGACTCGGCGCCTGCCCTGCAAACCAGGAAGCTAAGGGGAAAATAGCAAATGCTATTTTTTTCCCCTTAGCTTCCCGGTTTTAGCTCAGGGCAGCTGATAGTGCCCCAGTCTCAAGCGTTCGCCAATATGCACCATATTAGGAAAAAATTCCTTCTTGACCCCAGAATGTCTTCAGATTTGTCCTTGGATCAAGCAGTTTTTACTAGGGACCTGAAAACTTTCGATATTCGATTAGAATTCAAATCGGACGTATTCGATTCAGAAGTGACCAGATCGATTTGAAAACTTTTCAAATCGGACGCTTTCTTAATCAGAAGCTGTGGTATCAGACTTTTGTGAGTCCGATTCCGGAGCTTGTCTAACCACTATCCACGTCCCCAGCAGTGCAGCGTGCCTCCCAAACGCACAGCACGTGGCTGGGAAAGGCACCGCCCCCTCCAGCAAGACTGACGTGTGAGACGACACATGATGCACAGGAGTTTTTACCCACATATTAAATCTTATAACCATCTTGGATGTCAGCCAAGCCTCCAGGTCCCCCCCCCACCCACTGACAACCTCACCATATGTGTGAGGAGGTCAGTGGGCCAGTTAACCCTCTAGCTGCCATGTAGAGATAGGGGGATCCTTTGGATCCCCTTATCTCCCGATTCGTGGCAGCTAGATGGTCATATTAAATCTTATAACCATTAACCCCTTAAGGACCACTGATGTACTATGTACGTCCTGCCCACTGGTCTCCCTTAGACCCGCGGACGTACATAGTACGTCAGCGGCGCCTAACCCCCCTCCCGATACTTACCTCCCTCGCTGGATCCCTCGCAGATCTGGCAGGGAAGAAGTCTGCCCATGTGATTTACATGGGCCAGCAATCTCGATGACGTCACCACATTGCGGAGCCCTCTATCTCCCCAACCATTGAAGCTAGAGAGATGAAAGTTGCATCGCTGGAAAGGGGAGAGTCTCCCCTTTTCATCGGTGTACTGCATTAACGTTTTAACTGCCGGATAGCGATTCGGTGCTAATCGGCGCCAAAACGCGATTCAAACCTGGAGGGGGGCTGACATCTTGGATGTCAGCCAAGCCTCCAGGTCCCCCCCACCCACTGACAATCTCACCATATGTGTGAGGAGGTCAGTGGGCCAGTTAACCCTCTAGCTGCCATGTAGAGATAGGGGGATCCTTTGGATCCCCTTATCTCCCGATTCGTGGCAGCTAGATGCCTGATCATGGCCTTTCCAATGATATCAAACATGACCAGGTTTGGGTTAAAAATAAAATTTAAAAAAAAAAAAGTTTTGGTTTTTAAGTTTTTTTGTGTGGGGGGTTTAGTTAAATAGGACCTAGGCTGTCATCTAAAAATAATTAGCATAAAATGGTCAGAATGAGCGCAGCGCACATAGGTGAACTGGCTCAGCAGTGAAGGGGTTAAAAAGGAAAAACATGTAAAAATTGGGTATTTCTAGTCTCGGGACAAAATTTTGAAACTATTTAGCCAGGGTCTTTTTTGGTGGTTGTACATTTTGGGGATTAAATTACGAAAAAGTGTGTTTTTACCAGATTTCATATTTTTTTTTGTCGTAAATTATTCAATATGATGGAAATAATGGTATTTCTATAAAGTCCATTTAATGGCGGGAAAACCGGTGTATAATATGTGTGGGTTGAATAAACGAGTAAGAGGAAAATTTGACCTAAACATGAACAGCGCAGAAACATAAAAACAGCAGCGGTCACTAAAGGAAGGATTTGTGTAAAACCACCCGGTCACTAAGGGGTTATTATTCTGGTTTTGCAGGAAGTCATCCACTTGTTGTTTAAAAGTCTGTACAGTCTCTGACCCAACCACCTCAACAGGCAGAGAATTCCACAGCTTTATTGACATCAATGTACAATAACCCTTCCTATGCTTTAGGCTGAATTTCCTTTCAGTCTAAATGGGTGACCTTGTGAAGTGAATGAGGCTGTATAGAGACCATGATATATTAATTAGAAGTTATTTCTCTGTCCCTAGCCTTTTTATGAGACGAGACCAAGCTTATTGGACAGCCTACCCAGCTGCTAGTACGTGTAGATTTTACATGTCGATCCAAAGGTGAATCTCGAAATCCCTGGACAATATAGCAAAATCTGATGTAATTAGACTTGTTACTATGCTCTATGGTAAAATCTTGTTTGTGCTTTTCCAAACAAAACCTATTATTATAAAGCAGGAAAGAGAGAAGAGTTAACCTATAATTACTAGGAAAGCAGCATTCATGCTTACAATGTACCATGTACAATATTTCACATTTTATCATCCGAGCCTTTGCGATTAGATATTTTATGGGTTTACTTGTAAACAGAGAAATGGGAACTCGTTGCTGTATTTGAGAAAATGCGCAATTTTAGCTAAACAAAAAAAAACCAACTAATTTTTCGTTCGTTCAGCACTATTGTTCACATTATAATTGAAAAGTCAACGGTAGTGTTGCATTAATAAATTAGAGAAAATAAAAAAATTTTGTGTTTACACGTAACCTGGTCTTGTTTGGCATCGTTAGAAAGGTCATACACTGGTCTTTCCAATGATATCAAACACGACCCTGTAGCTGCCACCAATCTGGAGATACAGAGGCCAAAGGACCCCCCCCCATTTCCACCATAGGATTTCCATAGGAAATCCTTGGGCAGCTTGGGGTTACCTCGCTGACATCATGGCACCATGTGCGATGACGTCAGTTGACGAGAGGAGACCCCCGAGGCAGTGCCGACATCTAAGATGTGCCGGATCGTGGCCTGGCACCTAAAGGGGTTAAAGAGAGCAATCCCTGGAAAGGTCAGACTGATCTTTCCAGTGATGCCTCTCTTGACCTGCTACCCTTCAGCGATGGCAATGCTACCCCTCCTCTTCAGGCAAACCCACTGCTAAGGTGGGGGGGGGAAGCGTATGAAACTGATGTCATTGCATTGCACCCGGCGCGATGACGTCAGTGCATCGGGAAGGGTATAACGTTAATGTCAGACGAACGCAGTCTGAGCGCACTCTGCATGCATGCACAACGGACAGACGTACTGACGGAAGATACTGTAAACACCACATGGTCCGTTTTTCTTGACAGATGTAGAAAAAAAAAGGGAACTATGGGAAATAAAATTTATATGAGACATTATATAAATTTGAAAAGCATATGAAAAGGCATTTTGTGCGTCAAGGTGCTGGACGTTGCAAATGCGCTGCGTCTGACATCTCATCACTCACACAGAACGCTACGCGGACGTGGCGCACTCTGCACGTCCGTGGTAGCGGTTTTACGTTCTTGAATAACTTGCATACGTTTGCCACTTGCATTGTGCGTGTGCAGTTCGGTGCAGACGCACTTATTGTGTGGTCTCTATCGATCAGGATTCTATGCTACGACAGACTTTAAACTGTGTGGTGACACGGATGGGATCACTGCGTTCGTCTGACGCTAGCCTAAATCTGCAGGTCTGACTTCGAGGAAGTCAGACCTGCATGGGACCCTAGATGGAGAGACAATTATCGGACAGGAGGGGGGTTGGAAGCAAAGACGTACGTGGTAAGAGTGAAACAAGAGGACGTAACACGTAAGTCATTCGCGTTCAAGTGGTAAAAGTAAGGACTTGCGGGTTATAAAAATATGAATAAAATGTTAAAGTATGGATATCATGGAACCAGACAGATTCCTTGTTTGTTTTCCAGCTATGTTCTTACTTAAAATGGATTAGTCCATTCTCCCTGTCTAACTCACATAGTTTGGTCCAGCCCCATTTCCTGCCTCAGCAAGCTGCCAATCCCCCAGTCTACCATAGAGGCATGTGTGTAAAGATCCTGTTCTGTACTGGGTGTGGTAAATCGTCGCTGAGCCCTTGAAAATATATTTTTGGTGTACCACTCCAACACAAATGTATATATATATTGCACAAGACAGGTTCGTCCACTATATTAAACATTTAAGTAGAATTACCACACTGGGTGATTGCATCCTGTTTTTACCTTCTCCCCATAACAAAAACATACCAAGAGAAGCCCTCTCTAACCACAAGACACCTTTTATTTGCTGCTACTTTCCCAAAAAAGTGAAGAAAATATAAAAGGACTTTGTGTGCTTTCAAAAGAGGTGGAGTTAAAGCTGACTTCATATCCTGCATGTGACATTCACTTCTCGCATATGACCCTGGAGTTCCAGAATAACGGACTTGCACGTTGTAACTGTAGAATGTACGGACTTGTGTGTTAGAATATGGCAGTGTAAACGTCAATGTACGAGTTTTAAATTTACAGTACATAGGTTGCATTTTTACTGTAAATTTAAAAATGTGAAAGTCTTTAACATTTACACATGGGGCGATTAGAGCTGCAGCTCCAGACCCATGTTTCCAAAATTGCCACCAACACAATGAAATTGTGAGAGGGAGCACTGGCAAAATGCACGCGTTTGAGACAAGTTGCTTTGGTCGCCATTGGAAGTGAGATGAATTGATCAAAGACACAACAGAAGGTGAGAAGGAGGAGACCGAGGAAAGCAAGAAAAACATGGCAGCAGCACAATTGAGCAGAAAGGGATGCGGCAAAGGTCCACAAAAATATTTAGCACCAGACCCATGTCGTCCTTAATTCAGCACTAATAGATTAGAAACCAGAAAAACCACCAGAAAAGCCACTTTTTCTAACCAAAAACAGTTCCTGAGTGCAGTTAGGCAGCACATGAAACATGTCTTCTAGGAGGAGAATTTGTATGTAGCCTAAGGAGAATCAATTAATAATGTTGGCTCCTATGGGACCCTCGGTTTGATTAATTGATGATTTCCCTCTGGCAATATACCATATAAATTCTATTTACTGCCAAGAATCCCTTCGTATGTGCTGCCTGACAGCATTTGGAGGTCATGTGTCCATTAAGAAAAAAACAGATTAAAAAAAAAAGGACCGACCTGGCAACCCCTGTAAATGCACTGAGACAGCAAGTTATTAATTTTTACGCTCCCCCCCCCCTACTGACTCATTGACCTGCATATATTGAGCCAACGTTTGCAGTTTTTACCAGATTGCTTCACTCCATGGGGCCAACGAAGAGGAGGGAATGTTTGCAATCACTTAAGGTGCTCCTGCAGTAGGCATCCATCTACTTCGTACTGATAGATATTGGACGGGTGAGAGTTATGGAGGATGTGAACAGTTTACACAGGATTTTCTGTAGGAAACAGACTGGGAACAGGGTCCTCCACTCCTAACAAATTATATACGTCACATTAATTAAAATCGACTTATTTCCGAGCACATTATGCCCTACGCCTCTGTACTGTAACTGCAGCTACAGTTGTGTTCAAAATTATTCAACCCCCAATGCTGTAAAGGGTTTTAGGGAATTTAGTGTACATTTGTAATTGTATTCAGAATGAAATCCTACAAGGACTTTTTAAAGAACATATGCAACTAAAATGACATCAATTGATTTTGTAATACAGTAGTAAATGTTTCTTTTGTGAATTCTTCATTGACACAATTATTCAACCCCTTAAAGACTACCACTCTGAAGAACAGAGGTTCATTCAAGTGGTTTCAATCAGGTATTGAAAACACCTGTGGATGTCCCGTGTGACTGATGAGGAACTGAGAAAAGATTTGTCAGATGTGCGTACTGAAGTTTCAGCTCAGACAATACGGCGCACACTGCGTAATGAAGGCCTCCATGCCAGAACTCCCAGGCGCACCCCCTTGCTGTCTCCAAAGAATAAGAAGAGTCGACTGCAGTATGCCAAAAGTCATGTGGACAAATCACAGAAGTTTTGGGATAGTGTTCTGTGGACTGATGAAACAAAATTAGAACTGTTTGGGCCCATGGATCAACGCTATATTTGGAGGAGGAAGAACAAGGCCTATGAAGAAAAGAACACCTTGCCTACTGTGAAGCATGGCGGGGGGTCAATCATGCTTTGGGGCTGTTTTGCTTCTGCAGGTACAGGGAAGCTTCAGCGTGTGCAAGGTACCATGAATTCTCTTCAGTACCAGGAGATATTGGATGACAATGTGATGCAGTCTGTCACAAACCTGAGGCTTGGGAGACGTTGGACCCTTCAACAGGACAATGATCCCAAGCATACCTCCAAGTCCACTAGAGCATGGTTGCAGATTAAAGGCTGGAACATTTTGGAGTGGCCATCGCAGTCACCTGACTTAAATCCGATTGAGAACCTCTGGTGAGACTTAAAGAAAGCAGTTGCAGTGCGCAAGCCTAAGAATGTGACTGAACTGGAGGCTTTTGCCCATGACGAATGGGCGAAGATACCCGTAGATCACTGCAAGACACTTGTGTCAAGCTATGCTTCACGTTTAAAAGCTGTTATAACTGTAAAAGGATGTTGTACTAAGTACTAAGATTGAATGTCACTTGGGGGTTGAATAAAACTGATAATGATGTGAGCACAGAAAAGACATTTGTGGTTATTTCATTATAAATGTTATGTTATATTTGTCTGACCTACACGTGCCTCTTTGATTTAATTGTAAGCAAGATGACTGAATGATCAAAATCAATGTCAAACTGGCCAAAACACTCAATTTCAGTGGGGGTTGAATAATTTTGAACACAACTGTAAATCTGCAAGGGTCCTATAAAATAATAACAATAATAGGAAAAGTGCCTTTGAATGACCACATATTTAGTAAGACTATCGGAGCCCTATTTCACTATTGCGAAAGTTGGACCAAAGGCTGAGCGCCAAGAATTGAGGCCTTTAAACTATGGTGCTGGAGAAGACTCCAGCGAGTCCCTTGGACTGCAAGGCGATCAAACCAGTCAGTCCTAGAGGAGATTAACCCTGACTGCTCTTTAGAAGGCCGGATCCTGAAGATGAAACTCATATATTTTGGTCACCTAATGAGAAGGAAGGACTCACTGGAGAAGAGCCTAATGTTGGGAAAGATTAAGGGAAAAAGAAGAAGGGGATGGCAGAGAATGAGATGGCTGGATGGAGTCACTGAAGCGGTAGGCCTGAGCTTAAATGGACTCCTGAAGATGGTAGAGGACAGGAAGCCCTGGAGAAACGTTTGTCCATGGGGACGTGACGGGTCGGACACGACTTCGCAACTAAAAACAACAACAATTGACTCCAGATGTTAGCTTAGCGTCTAGGTTGGAAATGGGCCCCATTAGTCAAACCAGCTTTAGACAGACATTAGATTAAAATCTTCTACAGCCATTACAACCAAGCCGCAAACTTTGATCGCGGCTCAGATATTGAGGCTGCACACTGTAAATTCATGTCTCCGATACTTTAGGTAGGTGAAAATTAGCTTCTCCTATGCAGAGGAGAATAAGCTATTCCACGCTAGCTTACTGTCTTCTAAATGAGATGTATTCAGAAAATTAATACCGGCTCTGGAACCCTGGTGTTAATACCTCAATGTGAGGCCACCTAAAAATCCCAAACTTACCGCAGGTCCCGCAGTGCACCGCTTCCTCTGGGCGCAAGCAGAAGACTGGGAATAAATAGGTTTCTACCGGTCTGCGTCTCATGATTATTCAGAGACCAGCCATAATTGAACCGGCTGGGTGGAGTAGAGGTAACATCAATGCTCTGCATAGAGAGAGACTGTGGAGTCATGGGTTCGATCCCGACGAGCACCTCTCCAGTAAGTGTCCTTGGGCAAGACACCTAACGGTACATACTCGCCACCCAGGACATACTTGAAAACGAGAGAAATCTCAATATATCCTTCCTGGTAAAATCCTTTCTCCAAAATTTTTTTAAAAAAAAAATACAGCGGCTGTGGGTGGGAATGAGATCGGTAGCAGGGATATGGCAAAAGGAAAGCCGCTCAAGCAGGTGTTCACCCTTACCATCTCCCTGATAGTCAGAATACCCAGGGCGAGATTTACATATCAGGAGCCTGTAGGCACAGAATTCTAGAGCTCCCCCCAGAGAAATTAAAGTGCAAAAAAACGGGGAAATACTTTAATATTCACAATTTTATTAATTTATTTTATTATTTTTATTGAGAACATTGCCCAAAGGGGAGATCCTTTCCTGTAATACTCAAAAAATATGCAATGAAGAACAAAAAGGTTTAAAAAAAATAACAAGGCACACCCCCACTTGCCCAATTGTAAATCCGTCAGTTTAATTTTTACTATGGGTTTAGACAACTTTTGATTCATTACAGAGACAGATGGATAGGGGCTCTGGTATGGGAAGGGTTAGCCAATTCATCATCTCATATTTCTATGGAGCCAACAGATTATGCAAAGCTTCGCAATGGGGAAAGGCCAACAGTACAGAAGTGACCCGAGCTTCTCATAGCTAAATCATAAGATTCAAGCACAAAGATGTCAAATTCCAACTGCCTAAAGGCTTGCTAGAACTAGAAGAAGTTATAGCTGTCAAAATCCATGCTACAGTGCCAAGGTGTACCTGCGGGTGAGAGCTGGGGATTCCACGCTCGGTGTCAAACACACAATGACGCCAAGGAGTCGGCATTCAGTTCAGCCCTTCTTGGAGGTATGTTTTGCACCACTAAATCTGGTTTGAGAAGAATGTTGTGTGTTAGATGCCATCTGGGGGCATTTTGCACTGAACCCCAAGGCAATGCCACTTCTCCGAAGATTAGTATGATAGGGTCAACTCAAGAACATGTCGTCCTTAGGGTTCGGTAAGGTTAGATGAAGATTAAGGATGGCGTGGGTCTACTATAGAGATGTGCGTTTCGTTCTGAATGAAGACTCAGACAAAATTTACCCGATTTGTTTTTCGGAAGCACTTCCGAAATACGAAACAGAACCCAAATGAAATTATCCGAAACTAAAATGGAACGAAACACAATTGATTAAGTTTTTCGGAATTTGTTGTATTTCATGGTGCACTCTGAAATTTCACCAAAAAACATCCTGAAAAATCCCTAAAAAAAATCTAGGGGAACAGCTTTTACATTGGAACCTGTGGGATTATTTTGTACGGCTGCATTTTATTTTATCACTGATATGTATTTTCTTTGTAGTACTGGCTGGTATTTTCATTTTATTCTAGTACCGGCTGGCTGCTGTCCTTGGTGCCAAAATATATATTTCAGCACAAAGGTGTGTTTTTTATACCCTAATCTAAGGAAGTAAATCGGTTTCACATTCCGAAATAATAAAAACCAAATACGAATCAACCGGAAATAATTACCAAAACCAAATGCAAAGTGATCCGAAATACTGGCCATCCGAATTAACGAAACAGTCCGAAATACGAATCGCGGTAACATAACGAACGACCTAAAAAGTACGAAATTATTTCAAACTAAACAAACTTTTTTGCCGTGCACATGTCTAGTCTACTGGTAGTTGATTTGTTCAATAAGGAGGTATATGCCGCTAGGACATCTATAGGTTAGGTTGGGTTTTTGAAGCTGTGGAAACTTCAGAAATCTAAGGAATTACAGCTACCAATTTCACTTTTGTGTTGACCACAATACCCTTATTTAGACATTTTGGCTCAAACTACTAAATACATACATGAAGTCTATACAAAGAAACTCTAGATTAGGGCAGGCAAACTCCGGCCCCCAGATGTTTCCGAGCCACAGCTCCCATGATTACCTGGCCATCAATTACATTCAAATAATTCTGGGAATTGTAGGCATCAACATCCGGGGAGCCTTGAGGTCATCAGCCCTGCTCTAGATATACCAGTAAACAATAGCCCATCATACAGTCTGGTTTGCCCCCTCTAAGCCTGACCACCACATGGAAGAAGAGCAGCTACGCTGACTTTAGAAGACCTCAATGAAAAGAGGTTGCAGTCAAAGGAACCGATCTGCAGTCTGCATAATTGAGGAGTCCAAGAACTCAGGACATCAGCAACCAGGGTCAGCAGCTAGATTTGCATCTGGCACATCCACAAAAATAGAACTATATTCTAAGCACAGAGAATCGGTAACCCATAGCCACGCTGCTCGGAGCGTCACCTCCCTCCGGCTGGCTCTTTCCTTATCACTATTAAAATATCATCTTTCATCCAAGATCTCAGACTGTTGGAAAAAGGCCCAGAATAAATGAAGTCAGAGCCCTGCCTCGATCGTTGGCGACCGCCATGAAGGACAATGCAGGACGTTATTCCATTTATAATAAGATAATGACTCTTTATAATTCGGGACCTGATGCCATCTGCGTATTAAGACACGTTCTCGGTGTGTCAGAGACTGCCGCTAATTAGCCGAGTGCTCTCATCGAGTTGGAGACGGAGTTTGTTTGTTCATCGCTCCTCTCTGTCTATTTTTGTCAGGAAAAAATATATATATATATTTAAAAATGATGGGTAGAAACGAGGAGAAGGAAATTAGCAGTGCAGCTCTGAGACTTAAAAAAGTACAGGCTCCTGGTAAATACAATCATTATAATCCGTTTTAAAATCTGTCACGCAGAGTGTGCTTTCTCTTGCATTTTATTTGTCCTAGAGGATTTTCATTTTTACTAGATTTGTACCAGACGCACTTTCTACTGGGTTTTGAAAGGATGGCCCCCCCCCACAAAAAGTTAATTCAAAACTGTAACCTCCAACTCCAAAAGTGTAAAAAAAAAAAAAAAAAGGGGGGCAGCATAATACATTACAGCACACAAAATTCCAGGGGCCCTATTCCAGCGGAGACGTTAAAACTTGCGCGCCAGCCGTTTTCCATTTGCATCTCACTTTTACCACCCGTATTCCGACCGAACCACTTTGTCAGTAGCTTGAGACAGAATACTTTTGAGCAGTTTTAGGATAAAGGCAGCAGCGCGGCAAAAGCGCATATAAAAGGGGAGATTAAATCCAGATCCAATAAAACCAGTATGAAGAATCACCAAATTGTTAGAAATTAATTTCAACATTGAGAGAAAAATAGCCAGGTAGAGGAAAGGAGATTATTTACAGTTATTTTTCCATCATGTTCCCAATTTTGCCAGTCAATCCTAATTTAGTGAACAAACCTGACACTCAAACCACGTATCAGGTACAGCACAAAGGGGACAAGAAGCGACTGCACAGTTTACACCCGGAATGCGACTCGGAGCAAAATGGCGTGAATATATCTTAATAAAATGCCCTGCCCCTTTGCAGAACAGGCTGGCTTTATGCTGGGTGTTTACTGAAGATGTAAATCAAGGGTCACCAACCTTGTCCCTCCAGATGTCCTTGAGCTACATCTCCCATGATCCATTGCCACTTATTAGTTTGACTGAGCATCATGGGAGTGTAGTTACAACAGTTCTGGGGCCACATCACAACTACTGTAGATACTCGAGTATACCGCTGGATTTTGGTGATAAAAATTTAACTTAAAATTGGAGGGGGTCGCGTTATATTCGAGACATCTGCATCGCGTGTAAAAATAAAAAAACTTGACTTGCTCAGGGATCCCAAGTCTCCCTGACTATTGGCTGACGACGCGGTAGATGAGCTTGCCTGCTGGAGCCAGAGGTCAGAAAATGACACCTCCGTGCGTGCTGGCTATTGGTTCACTGAGTTGGTCACGTCGCTCCGCCGGCCATCTTATGGCAAGTAAGAAGATGGGTGGCCGCCCGGTGGCTTCATACTTAGTAACAACTACAATCATTCTAGAACAGAGCACCCTGGCCTGAGGGGTAGCCTGACTGTGTTAAGAAAACCTGAAAGAATTTTAATGGTTTTTCAGTACAGTATACCTTTATAATTTTGTTCCTCGCGTTATATTCGAGTCTTGAATATTCTCTCATTTCCATAATAAATCTCTATCCATCGCGTTATATTCGGGTCGCGCTATACTCGAGTATCTACGGTAGTACACTATAGGCGTGCACAGGGGGTGTGCCTGGTGACCCCAGGCACACCATAATGTTGGATGAAGAGGTCCTCTATCACCTCGTATAGTGACATTTTAGATTTCCCTTATCAGATTCATGATGAAAAGCATAAAACTGACCGTATCTCTGATTGCAGGCTTGTTATTTCTAATGAAAAATGTGTATTTAGTGCAAAATCTTCTAAACATAAGTTTTCAATTAATAAATGTTCCAAGCGGAGCTTGCGTCTCAGTTGTAAGGTCTGCTTATTGCACATTCAATTCTCCTATACTTTGTATGGGAGGCATTAATGTCCCCCTAGCGCAGATAAAGAACGAGTTATTCCAACATCTCCACCTGATGCTATTCAGAAATGAATACAGTTTTTCAAAGGCTGGTGTTAAGTGATTGTGCTTCAGAATTTTTTTCCCCTCCTCAGTCTCCCTCTGCTCCCGGCGGCCAGAAACAACTGATCGGGCAGGCGTTTTCATTGCAGGATGAAAGGCGAGTATCTGATTTTTCTGGGGATTTTAAGCTTATGCTGTCTGATTCTGCAGAAGGGGCATCAATAAGCACCAGCTTCTAGCTGTGGTTAACGTTTCAGTTAATGCGTAATTAGTGTTTGGACTTTGTAATCCTAACGCTAATTACTCTTTGTGCGCCCCATGTTAAGCACAGGGAGCGCAAACTACAGCAAGCTCGCACTGGAAAGCGCAATATCTGATGCGCCAATTGCTTTTTTAACCTGTTAGCGGTCGGGAAATGATACGGGCGGCCCGCGCTAAGGTCACTTAACCTAACGTTAACGCTCACATAGGTGAGCGTTAAGATTGTAATAGTGCCCAATATATTTTAAACATCAATACATTTTTTGGCAGATACGATATATAAACTCAATGGGAGAACTGCCAAGGGGGTAAATTCACTGAACTGCGAATTGTGTCGAATTGACAAGGGAGTCAGCAGGCATGGAAAAACTGATATGTCAGGAAAAGTCTTCCGGGTTGCAGATCCTGGACTAAAAAGATAAAAATTCCCAGTTTTAACCAAAAAAAAACTTAAACTGGGGTCAGACGAACGCAGTGCGAATGTCCGTTTAGGCGCACTTAATTACGGCTGTGGTAGCAGCAAATGACGTCCAACGCAGGCCCACACACGAATTATGGCCGCACGAAAGTTTGGCCGCGCAACGCAAGCGGCAAACAAGCGCATTTTTGCTAGAACGTCAAAGCGCTAGTACTGATGTACAGTGTGCGCTGCGTCCGCATAGCGGCGTGTGTGCGTGATTAGGAGACGTCAGACGCTGATCATGTCCGTCCAACATAACGTCCAGACGCCCAAAGTTTCCTGGTTTGGATCCGTAAAAAATCACGCACGAAAATGCGCATCGTATGACCGCTATCGCGTATTCTGTGAAAAAATGCGTCAATGCGTTCAGACGCACTTTTTTACGGACCATGCGACAAATGCGTTTGTTTGACCCTAGCCTTAAACTTGCAAAATCAACAGTATGAGAAAAACTGTCAAAACTCAAAAAAACAAAACACTGCAGTCTGGACTCATGTGGTGCAATTGATGGCCGTCTAGTGCAGGGCAGGGGGCAGCAAACACGGCCCTCCAGATGTTTTGAAACTACATTTCCCATGATTCTCAGCCACTCATTAGAAAGACTGAACTTCACGGGAAATGTAGTTCCAAAACATCTGGAGAGCCAAGATTGCCGTCCCCTGGCCTAGTGGACAGAGAGCGTTAATACGAATAAAGTTTTGCTAAATAAAATTGCAGAAAAAGAAAAGAAGCCAAAACTGCTCGTCGACATTAATTCAAGAAATTGATTTCATTTGGAAAAAAATGAAGAATATATCTCCTTCTGGTATTGAATGAAATCCCACGCCGACGCCGAGAGAAGTGTTGACTAATTAACCGCTTTGATGCCAGAACATTTAATAACTGAATATTTCCATGTAATAAACATTCACTGTTTCTATGGGTAATACAGTCAGATAACTGGTCTCTATAGCAATGCGGCGTCCCGGAAAACTAAGAAAAATCAATATATTAATATAGTAGGTGCATCAGGCAGAGAGCATTTCTTGTTAACCCCGCGAGTGCCACTCTGTGAGGCCAAGGGTCGCGGGGTGGGGGTGAAGCGGCTAATGGGAGCCGAGAGAGGCTCCAAGGAAATGTGATCTTCTCAGGGGAGGGAAGACGGGCTCTGGCTGCACAAATAGGGCATTTATCAGCAACATCTTCATCGATTGTTGGAGATCCGGAGAGCTCTGTTATTTCTGTTATCCAGCATAGAGTATATCGAGTACACAAAAACCATATCCAACAACTGTATACCTTCACTAGCCACGGGTATCACAGAAAAAAAAAAAGATAACCGACTTGTGTGCATTTATAAATAAAACATACACAAAGGTTAGTTTGTATGTACGTGTACGTGTGTGTGCGGGATAGGTGTATTCTGTGAGGGAGCTATGTGTATACATGTGTATATGTTTTTATGTGTGATATAGGTGTATATTGAAGAGGTGTGTTTTATAAATGTATCATGTTTAGGTGTGTGGGGGAGTAAGTGTATATAGAAGTGTATGTGTTGGATAAGGCTGGGGTCAGACCAGCGCACTTTTAACGTGCGTTCTGGCGCACATAATTACGGCCGCACTAGCAGCAGATGACGGGCAATGACTGCCAATATACGATGTACGGCCGCACAAAAGTCCGGCCGTGCAACGCAAGTGGAATTTGAACGCATTTTTCTGAGAACGCAGAACCGCTAGTACTGACGTACTGAGTGCGCAGCTGCGGCATAGCGGCGTGTTTGCGTGATTAGGAGATGTCAGACGCTGCTAATGTCCAGCCTACATAACGTCCAGACGCAAGAAGTGTTTTATTGATGATCCGTACAAAATCACGCCCGAAAATGCGCGTCGTCTGACCGTTTTTGCGCATTCCGTGAAAAAATACGTCAATGCGTTCGGACGCACTTTTTCACGTTCGCAGGGAAAAATGCTTTCGTCTGACCCTAGCCTAAGGTGTGTGTATATGCGTATGGGACAGAAGGGGGTATATGCAGGAGTCAAGTCTTAAAAAAAAAAAAAGTGTGAGAACCCACCAAGATTATTGTCCCCATTATCAATTATTATCATTCGCACATAACACAAACACACATTCAAATCGGACATCTGACTTTACGTGTAAATATATGGGTGTAAATATGTGTATATTAGCAAAATTATATGATAAATCTTCTATATGGGTGCAAATATTGGTGGGTGGAGATATATATATAAATATACACACATTAGGGCTGTGGAAATTAACGATTAATCTATCTATTAATCGTTAATTTTTTTGGGTCGAATAAAAATATTTTCAAAAATCAACCAGCGGCGCAAAGCATGCAGCGGTGGCACTGCGTGCTTTGCGCCGCGTGTTTGTCTCCCTATGAGCATCCAAAGCATGGAGCTTAAATATAGCAAAAAGGAGGGATGATCGAGTCAGCGCTTCCTTCAAAGGGTTTTTTCTTTTTTTCTGTGTACCTTTAAAATAAACAGAAACGCTGCCATAGCGTAATAAATTTCTAAACAAACGTAGATAAGAAAAAGGAGGATGCACTCACATTTTTTTGTGTCTCAATCAGACACTAGATGCTCCAATCAATCGGCAAAATTAGATGGGAATGCCGAATTTCCCCTGGATACGTAGCCTTGTGATCCCAAAAAGTGCTGCACGCCAATTATAGATTTAAAAAGGCAAAATTTATTTAAAATAAATAAAACAAGCACATGGGTAAAGCACCTAAACGAATTTTGCGAGCGGCCTCGCTTCCTCAGCAGGTGTCACCACTGCTTTGCGCCACGTGTTTGTACCCTATGAGCATCGAATGCATGGAGCTTGGTCACTTGCCTGGGGGAAGCACGTGGCCGGCCGTGTTCTCGCGAGATCACGGCTGGTCAAGTGATTCCCCCAGGCGAGCGGCCAAGCTCCGTGTCTTCGGACGCTCATAAGGAGACCACGCGGCAGCAGGAGGTGAGAGCTGGGTCTATATATCCATGTGTGAGCTGGGGGCTATATATCCATGCGTGAGCTGGGGGCAATATATCCATGCGTGAGCTGGGGGCAAATATATCCATGTGAGCTGGGGCAAATATATTTATGTGTGAGCTGGGGGCAATATATCCATGTGATGAGCTGGGGCAATATATCCATGTCAAATATATCCATGCGTGAGCTGGGGCAAATATATCCATGCGTGAGCTGGGGCAAATATA
>CM019067.1:18070215-18096341 GCA_009667805.1 Leptobrachium leishanense
TATACAGAGACACACACACTGAGACACACATGATACAGAGACACACATGATACAGAGACACACTGATACAGAGACACACATTACACACTTATACACAGTGATACAGAGACACACACTGATACACTGATACATAGACACGCACACTTATACAAACTGATACAGAGACACACACACTTATACAAACTGATACAGAGACACACACACTTATACACAGTGATACAGAGATACACACTGATACACACTTATACACAGTGATACAGAGACACACTCTGATACACACTTATACACAGTGATACAGAGACACACATTGATACACGCGTATACACAGTGATGCAGAAACACACACACACTGATGCACACTTAGACAGAGACACACACACTGATACACACTTATACACAGTGATATAGAGAGACACACTGATACACAGTGATACATAGACACACACTTATACACACTGATACAGAGACACACACAATTATACACAGTGATACAGAGACACACACTGATACACATATATAGTGATACAGAGACACACACTGATACAGAGTCACACACTGATACAGAGACACACACTGGTACACACTGATATAGAGACAACCAGCCTGATACAGAGACAAACACGGATACAGAGACACACACATACAGAGACACACACTGATACAGAGACACACACTTATACACACTGATACAGAGACACACACTGATACACACTGATAGAGACACACTTATACACACTGATACAGAGACATACACTGATACAGAGACACACACTGATACACACTGATACAGAGAGACACACTGATACAGAGACACACACTGATATAGACACATACACTGATACAGAGACACACACTGATACAGAGACATACACTGATACACAGACACACACTGATACAGAGACGCACTGACACACAGACATACACTGATACAGAGACACATACTGATACAGAGACACACACTGATACACACTGATACAGAGACATACACTGATACACACTGATACAGAGACACACACTGATACACACTGATACAGAGACATACACTGATACAGAGACACACACTGATACAGAGACAAACATTACACACTTATACACAGTGATACAGAGACGCACACTGATACAGAGACACACATTACACACTTATACACAGTGATACAGAGACACACACACACACACACTGATACACACTTATACAGAGACCCACACACTGATACACACTTATACACAGTGATACATAGACACACACACTTATACAAACTGATACAGAGACACACACACTTATACACAGTGATACAGAGACACACACTGATACAGAGACACACATTACACACTTATACACAGTGATACAGAGAAACACACACACACACTGATACACACTTATACAGAGACCCACACACTGATACACACTGATACACACTTATACACAGTGATACATAGACACGCACACTTATACAAACCGATACAGAGACACACACACTTATACACAGTGATACAGAGATACACACTGATACACACTTATACACAGTGATACAGAGACACACTGATACATACGATACAGAGACACACTGATACAGAGACACACACTGATACACACTGATACAGAGACATACACTGATACAGAGACACACACTGATACACACTGATACAGAGACATACACTGATACAGAGACACACACTGATACAGAGACACACATTACACACTTATACACAGTGATACAGAGACACACACACACACACTGATACACACTTATACAGAGACACACGCACTGATACACACATGATACAGAGACACAATGATACAGAGACACACTGATACAGAGACAAACAATACACACTTATACACAGTGATACAGAGACACACACTGATACAGAGACACACATTACACACTTATACGCAGTGATACAGAGACACACACACACACTGATACACACTTATACACAGTGATACAGAGACACACACTGATACACAGTGATACATAGACACGCACACTTATACAAACTGATACAGAGACACACACACTTATACACAGTGATACAGAGATACACACTGATACACACTTATACACAGTGATACAGAGACACACTGATACATAGCGATACAGAGACACACACTGATACACACTTATACACAGTGATACAGAGACACACACTGATACACAGCGATACAGAGACACACACTGATACACACTTATACACAGTGATACAGAGACACACACTGATACACACTTATACACAGTGATACAGAGACACACACTGATACACAGCGATACAGAGACACACACTGATACAGAGACACACACTGATACACACTGATACAGAGACACACATTGATACACACTTATACACAGTGATACAGAGACACACACACACTGATACACACTTATACAGAGACACACACACTGATACACACTTATACACAGTGATATAGAGAGACACACTGATACACAGTGATACATAGACACACACACTTATACACACTGATACAGAGGAACACAGACAATTATACACAGTGATACAGAGACACACACTGATACACACTGATACACAGTGATACAGAGACACACACTGATACACAATGATACAGAGACACACACTGATACACAATGATACAGAGACACACACTGATACACACTGATATAGAGACAACCAGCCTGATACAGAGACACACACGGATACAGAGACACACACATACAGAGACACACACTGATACAGAGACACACGGCTGATACAGAGACACACACTGATACAGAGACTGACACACAGGCTGATACAGAGACACACACTGATACAGAGACTGACACACAGGCTGATACAGAGACACACACTGATACACAGTGATACAGAGACACACACTGATACACAATGATACAGAGACACACACTGATACACACTGATATAGAGACAACCAGCCTGATACAGAGACACACACGGATACAGAGACACACACATACAGAGACACACACTGATACAGAGACACACGGCTGATACAGAGACACACACTGATACAGAGACTGACACACAGGCTGATACAGACACACACTGATACACAGTGATATAGAGACACACAGCCTGCTACAGAGACACACACTGATACAGAGACACACACTTATACACAGTGATATAGAGACACTCACTGATACACACGTATAGAGACACACAGCATGATACAGAGACACACACATACAGAGCCACAAACTGATACACACACGTATACACAGTGATATAGAGACACACACTGATACACAGTGATATAGAGACACACACCAATACACACATATAGAGACACACAGCCTGATACAGAGACACACATACAGAGACTCAAACTGATATACAAACTTATACACAGAGGCACAAACAGATACATAGACTGATACACACTGATACGGTGTGATAAATAATGATTCACAGAGACACAAAGACACACACAATGATAGGCTTGTGCACCGATTTTTTTTCGGTTTGATTCGGTTCGATTTCTTCGGATGTTTAAACTTTTCGATTCGGCTCGTTTCGACCGATTTCTGTTTCGATTCGGTTCAGCTTGACTCGTTTTTCGTGTAAATTTTTTTCGGAATATCGACCATTTTTCGTATTTTCGTGTCACTTTGCTCGTTTTTTGTATCGACTTTTCGTGATTTTGGGACTTTTCGTTTTTTCGGAACGTCTGTTCTCCTCGACCATTTTTCATATTTTCGTGTCACTTTGCTCGTTTTTTGTATCGACTTTTCGTGATTTCGGAAATTTTTTGTTTTTTCGGAACATCTGTTCTCCTCGTTTCAAAGCTGTCTAACTCTATTAGTTTTGATGTAAACTACTATGGTTTACTTTTTTATACTTTATATATTTTTTTATAATAATTTTTTGGTTTGTTTTTCGGATCCGATAATTCATTCTGTCGATACGATAATTCTGGCGATTCTATCGTGTTTTTTTTAAATTAAATAAAGATCCTTTTTTTCTTATGAATATACATTTCACAACTTTATTTAATCACATTAAAAAAATGGTATGAAAGCCAAGGAACAAAAAAAAAATGAACAAAACGATTTAAAAAACACTAAACTGACCCGAATGGTCTGACTTTAAAAATAAAAACCAGAACAAAAAGGTTTTAAAACGGAAAAATAGTTGATCAAAATGATCTGAAATGAAAAGAAATAAAAAAATAAAATGATTTAAAACAGACAAAAAAATAAATTAACCCTTTCGCTGCTGAGGCATTTCACGGCTTCCCTTCACGCCTGTGTGCGGCACTGCGGTCTGCTGCTGAGCTAATTTTTAACAGTTTCGCTCCTCTTGTTTAAACGGGTTTTTTTGAAGCCTTATTTTATTATATGACCCAGACATGTTATATATCGTTCTTTCCGGCAGACTCGGCAGATGATTCATAATATATCATTATCATATGTATGCGTCATGTCCTGTCTGTATATTATAACAAAAAATGCAATAAAATTAGAATTTTCAATGTTTGTTTTACAAGGTGTAAAGTGTTTTTTTCACATTTTAACATGCGAGTGTTTGCGGTTATATTTTATGAGTTGCGTTTGTTAAAAAAAATTGAAAAGGGGACTTGTTATATTTTTTTTGGGTGAAAATTACACTATTTTTAACAAACACACCCCATACAAAAATCCTTAGTGCAGCATCATTGTTCACATTATAATTGAAATGTGAACAATATTGCTGCATTAACAAAACAAAACAAAAAACCTGTTTATTTTTTTTATATTTTAATTTTTTATAATTTTTAACATTGTCATGTTTGGTATTGTTGGAAAGGCCATGCTCTGGTCGATCCAAAGATACCAAACATTAACCAACCGAAAGCTGCCGCGGATCGGGAGATAGGGGTTCCAATGAACCCCTATCTCCACCATTGGTCGCAGTTAGGGGTTAACTCCAGAACTGACGTCATTGTGACGAGGTCTTGGGACTGTCGGCAGCTGCCGTTCCCCACGCTGTTGTCTTCCTGCAAAGACGTGACCATGTTGGCGGGCAGCGTCTTAGCGGGCAGCGGTGGGAGAGAGAGAGCTCATAGCTGGGAGGAGGTGTTGCGTGAAGCTGCAAACAGGGACAAATAAACTAGACCTGAGCCGCACTAAGGATCTTTGGGTTGTGTCGGAGAAGACTTCACGCAGTGCTGCCATCAATATTTTTTGATAAATTCTTGGTTATACAATGAATGTGACTGTGGACAAAAATCCGTGTTGTTGTGACATCGCCTAAGCTTAACAAAACCAGGCCACGTCGGTAATCAAATCTCAAGGCAGTACAACAAGGTTGTGTTAGTGTGTGACATTTTTTGGCCAGGCAGGAAGTGTAGTATGTGCACAGTCACATTCATGGCCACAAATATGTTGACAAATTTATGACAAAGGGTCCATAGAAATGTCAATAAATTTATGTACATATAATTTTAACAGTGTGGAAACCAAGCAATACATATTAACTTATTAAGTAAGGAAAAGCAACACACACAAACAGGAAAATATAGAAAAAATAGAAAATTTATTTACAACATGGGGAAGGGAAGAACATGCCAAGGATGGCAAACTGCCCAACAGGGGCACAAACAACACAAACAAACATAGTGTAGTGGAAATAGACTGGAAGATGGCCGCCATTGTAAGCCAGGCGAACATCTTGTTCAGAATATTGGTTCACTTGAGATAATTACTGGCATTTGAGGAGATGTTGGAGCTGGTCCGCATCTTTGATTACAAAGATTATGACTGCCGTAAGGGCCCTTACGGCAGGAAGAATAACACCCACAAGGATCGTATCCTTGACAAGCTACGCACCACCATCCTGGAGCTGTTCGGGAAGGACCGGACGAAGGACCAGGTCCGAAAACGCTGGTCCGATCTCAAAGCCCGCGAGCAGGAGCAGCTGAGGCACATCCGTCGCGTCATAGCCAAACGTAAGTGTCATGTTATATTGTAAAGCGCTGCGCAAACTGTTGGCGCTTTATAAATCCTGTATAATAATAATAATGTGCTTGCATGTGCTAATGTGCACAGAAATACGTTGATTGATCTAGTCCAACTGGGGCACAAACAAACATAGGGGAGGAGGAGGCTGGTCCCACTGCCGCTCCAGGATGTCAGCGGCATTGCTTATATGCTCCCGCAATTCCTGGAGCAGTTCCTGGATGGAATCGATGGTTGTAACAGCAAGGCGTAGCTCGCCGATCGCCATCCGGTTAATTTGCCTAATGCTGGATGATGTGTCCGGTCTGGCTTCTCCTTCTATATATCCAATAAATGAAAGAAGGAAAATACAGTAAGTAAAGCAGGTTTCTATTTTTGACTGAAAGTCTTGAAAAAATATAACAGTAGTATATACCAGTGCTGGCGGCCTCCTGAGGCTCCGACTCCTCCTCCGACTCCAACTCCTCCACCACCACCGTCACCATCTCATCCGGTGCTATATCTAAGAAATTAAAGAAATAAAAAATACAGTAAACAACAAAACTGATTTATTTTTGAACAAAAGTCGATGCAAAATGCAACAGTAAAAAAAAAAAAAACTGGACTCGCGGCCTCCTGCTGCGGCTCCGGCTCCCTCTCTCCAACATCGCCATGCTCCTCCTCTTCCTCCTCCTGCTCCTCTTGTGCTATACATAAAAAAATTAAATTAAAATACAGTAAACAAAAAATGTTTCTGTTTTTGACCAAAAGTCATTGCAAAATAAAACAGTATATACCACCGCTGGTGGTCGCCCGTGGCTCCTGCTCCTCCTCCACTGGGGCACTGGTGCCCGCCGGGGCAGATGCTGCCTTCTTCCTGTCTTCTGCCAAATCCAAAAAATAACACGTAAATAATGCAGACTGGAAAAAAATGGTATATCTATACAATATATTGCCGAAAGTATTGCGACACCCCTCCACTACCCCACTACCAGCTTGACCCACCACTACTCCCATCTCATAGTTCTAAAGTCACAAAATATTTATTTATTTCCCCTGCACATAGACATATATTACCTTTCAATTATATATTTTTTTCAGAAGTAAACATTACGTTTATTCAATAAAAACTATTATTTGTGTTGTGTGCATACAAAACGCATTGTGCCGACTGCTTTTATTTATTTTATAGAAGGCCTCAGCCTCAGTTTCACTTTTTAGTTTCTGCGAATAAAACTGTGGATAATAGCAGAAACAACAGAAATCCACCATTTTGTTTTGAAATTTGCATCTAAAGTGTTCAATAATGACACTGCTGCAGCAAACTGAATTGCTGCGCTGCAACAATTCAGCAGCTGCTGAGGATGTATTGAACGCGGCTCTGTTTGGATGCACTTTCAAAAGAACTACATGTCCCATCCTACCACTTAGCAGAGACGCAGAGATTTTTGTTGATGCGCAGGTGGGAGCCAATATTGGGCAAGCTGCGGGTCATCTCGTATGCATCACTCAATCACAACAATCTCCCCCCCAACACACTACAGTACACACAGTGCCAAAAGAAATCCAGCATTGTAACTTCATCTACATACATCAAATGTCACAATTTTCACGAATACGTAAAATCACAAAAAGGCAGAGCTATGGCAAAAATGCATGTATGACGAGTCGTGAAAACGCAAAGCTATACACAATCACATTGCATGAAAAAAGGACTAGATAAATCAACGTATTTCTGTGCACATTAGCACATGCAAGCACATTATTATTATTATACAGGATTTATATAGCGCCAACAGTTTGCGCAGAGCTTTACAATATAACATGACACTTACGTTTGGCTATGACACGCTGGATGTGCCTCAGCTGCTCCTCCTCGCGCACCTTGAGGTCGGACCAGCATTTTCGGAGCTGGTCCTTCGTCCGGTCCTTCCCGAACAGCTCCAGGATGGTGGTGCGAACCTTATCGAGGATACGGTCCTTTCTTGCGTTATTCTTTCTGCCGTAAGGGCCCTTACGGCAGTCGTAGTCTCGTCTGTCAAAGATCCGGACCAGCTCGAGCATCTCCTCAAATGCCATGTTGCTGGCCCGCTTCTTCCTGGGTGGTGGTGTTTCATGGGTGCGAGACGATGAGGAGGTGTCTGAATGGCACTCGTCTCTTGCAGCCATGATGAATTGAAAAATAAAAACAATATTTTTTGGCCTGTCCAAAAAGTTGTCAAAAAACTGTCTCAATAAAGTTACGACATCCGCGAGCGCATGCGCGACCCGCGGATGAATCGGATCCGACCCGATTACGAAGGAATTATCGTATCGACAGAATTATCGGATCATTGGAAACAAAAAAAACAAGTGATACGCATTTACAAATACAAAATTTACAGAATCAGCGATATAACCGATAATAGTTAAATATACGATGTCCAGAATTACCGAAATGGAACCGAAATCACGAATGGAACCGAAATCATGAATAGAGCGAAAATAAATTTCGATTTGACACATTTCAAGTCCATTCGAAAATTCCGAAAATATTTCGTTTCGGAAAACTTTTCGGATCTGCCATTTTCGGATCTAAAAATTTTCGGAAAATCGGCCGCATCCGAAAACACGAATCGGGAAATTTCGTGAAAGTTCCGAAATTCCGAAACCCGAAACGCACATCCCTACACAATGATAAGGACCTTTGTTGTCATACAGAGTGAAACAGTGGGATACAATGTCATACAGAGAGTTATAGAGGTACACAGAATGATACAGAGTCACAAAGAGAGTTATAGATGGACACAGAATGATAGAGAGTCACACAGAGAGTTGTTTGAGAGAAAGACTAATTAGGAATGAAGGAGGTTTAAGGATTATCCCTGTATTGCACAAGAGTGAAAGGGGAAAGTTTCCTTTGTTCTATGGGATCAGGCTTTGTTTTATGAGCTGAAGCATGGCTCTTTGTGATTGGGTACAATGGTAAGATAAACATGGGGAAGGAGGAGGAAGGGAGGATACAAGAGGCTGGGCGGGGGACATTTTGGTATTGCAATAATTTTTCTTTTGCTCCCACCCAACCCACCCTGTTTTGTTTTCTCTTTCAGAGATGCTGGTTCTCTACAATGTCGGAAAGGTCACGCAGCAGAAACACCATGGATAGGGGCAATGGAGAGGTGATTCTACCACTCATGCAAGACTGCCCGTGGTTTCCCATATGGAAATATGCCATGTCACATGAACCCGGTTCATGGTTTATACGGCCATGTCTGGGGGATTGTCTAAATATGGACATGGTTAGTCTACCTATTCCATCAAGTTATACACCATGTTACATGAAGCCAGCCTGTGGTTTTTGAACGGCCAGGGTTGGGGGATTGTTCTTTGATTAAAAGCATGGTTTAGAGCAATTATTATCAATCAGATAGTATCCCAAGAGGCTTGAAGCCAGTTGGTGGTTTTTTACGGCCACAACTGGGTGGATTGCGCTTAAATTGGTTACTTTACCATGTGGCAGAAAGCCAGCTGGTGGTTTGAGCGGCCACAGCTGGGGGATTGTGTTTAAGATGGACATGGTTTAGGTTAGGGAGGAGCGGTGAAATAGGCGGCCTGGCACGTGGAGGGCGATAGTGGGGGGAGGATCTGCAGGGTACGGGGTGAGTTGTGGTTTCATATGGCCAGGCTCAGGTGCCTTCCTGGTTTGCAGATCCTCTCGGCCTGCTATCTGCCATAAAAATACACTGAGCAGACGTGTGGTCATCCTGCTTAGCCACGTGGGGTGCTATTTCTGGGCAATGCTTGTGGTGCATTGCAGTTGCCAGTGTTATCTGGCTGCCAGTGTTATCTGGTGTAGCGTATTTGGCATACGAGGATCGATAATAATAATTCTGCCTTAGAGGCAAAGAATTTGGCCTTAAGTAATAAAAGACGTGACCTTTTCAAAATGCCAATACTTTGTTGTGTTTTCATTTACGGGAAAGGGAAGGGGGGTCGGGGGCGGGTAGGGGGGGCCTGGGGGGGTTAGTAGGTTTAAGAAGGTAACTTACATGGGAAAAAGTGTAAGAAGAGGATAAGGGTATAATTCTTAATAGAGGTACACAGAATGATAGAGAGTCACACAGAGACTAATAGAGGTACACAGAATGATACAGAGTCACACAGAGAGTTATAGAGGTACACAGAATGATACAAAGTCACACAGAGAGTTATAGAGGTACACAGAATGATAGAGAGTCACACAGAGAGTAATAGAGGTACACAGAATGATACAGAGTCACACAGAGAGTTATAGAGGTACACAGAATGATACAGAGTCACACAGAGAGTAATAGAGATACACAGAATGATACAGAGTCACACAGACAGTTATAGAGGTACACAGAATGATACAGAGTCACACATAGAGATATAGAGGTACACAGAATGATTCAGAGTCACACAGAGAGTTATAGAGGTACAAAGAATGATTCAGAGTCACACAGAGAGTTATAGAGGGACACAGAATGATACAGAGTCACACAGAGAGTTATAGAGGGACACAGAATGATACAGAGTCACACAGAGAGTTATAGAGGGACACAGAATAATACAGAGTCACACAGAGTTATAGAGGTACACAGAATGATACAGAGTCACACAGAGAGTTATAGAGGTACACAGAATGATACATAGTCACACAGAGAGTTATAGAGGTACACACAATGATACAGAGTCATACAGAGAGTTATAGAGGTACACAGAATGATACAGAGTCACACAGAGAGTTATAGAGGTACACAGAATGATACAGAGTCATACAGAGAGTTATAGAGGTACACAGAATGATAGAGAGTCATACAGAGAGTTATAGAGGTACACAGAATGATACAAAGTCACACAGAGAGTCATAGAGGTACAAAGAATGATTCAGAGTCACACAGAGAGTTATAGAGGGACACAGAATGATACAGAGTCACACAGAGTTATAGAGGTACACAGAATGATACAGAGTCACACAGAGAGTTATAGAGGTACACAGAATGATACAGTCACACAGAGAGTTATAGAGGTACACAGAATGATACAGAGTCACACAGTTATAGAGGTGCACAGAATGATACAGAGTCACACAGAGTTATAGAGGTGCACAGAATGATACAGAGTCACAGAGTTATAGAGGTGCACAGAATGATACAGAGTCATACAGAGAGTTATAGAGGTACACAGAATGATAGAGAGTCATACAGAGAGTTACAGAGGTACACAGAATGATACAAAGTCACACAGAGAGTCATAGAGGTACAAAGAATGATTCAGAGTCAAACAGAGAGTTATAGAGGGACACAGAATGATACAGAGTCACACAGAGAGTTATAGAGGTACACAGAATGATACAGAGTCATACAGAGAGTTATAGAGGTACACAGAATGATACAAAGTCATACAGAGAGTTGTTCGAGAGAATGACTAATTAGGAATGAAAAAGGCTTAAGAATTATCTCTGTATTATGCAAGAGGGAAAGAAAGGAGGTTTCCTTGTTATATGGGATCAGGCTTTGTTCTATGAGCTGAAGCATGGCTCTTTGTGATTGGGTACAATGGAGAAACAATGGAAGGGAAGATATAAAATGGCTGGGCAGGGGACATTGAGGTATTGCAATGATTTTTCATTTACTGGAGAGACAGGGCGGCGGCGAGCTCCATTTTGCCATCACCATCCTCGTATGAAAACCAAGGACTGGATGAGTATTACTTGCTGTATCAATCTGTTATGCATACTCTATTATCATAAGTCTGCTACATATATATATGTTTCTAGTTCCATTATTTTTTGGAGGAATAGGTGTGGGTTTACTATTGTATGTATTTGAAGGTTTATTTAGTGGATGCTTATTTATATTTGTTTCAATTTGCAAACCAGTATTCCTTGGCTGTCCAGCTGCGTGATAGTAATTTCTAATGGGTTATTGTTCTGGGATAACTCTGCCAGAATTCAGGGATTTTTTGTTTTGTATGTTATTAGGATTACCATTAATTTTGCTTTGGCTGTCTGTGGACTGTTGTGCCTTATTAGTTTATGTGCTCAGTATAGCACATGACTGACTGTCCAATTTGATTTTATCCATGTATGAAGCCAAAATCAAAATAAGCAACCCATATAAACACCCTACACAAACACAGGACAGTAGAAACACACTATACATAATGATATAAAACGTATAACCTCGGTATAACACACAAAGTCACGCTAATGCTGTAGCTATCATGCACCCTGAAATCACGAAATTCCTCTCTATAACACACTGAAATCACTAATGTAGTATACACTAAGAGAAATAAAAAAGAAATTAAATAAAAAAAAAATAATTAGAGGATATAATGTATGTATGTGTGTGTGTAGATATATATATATATATATATATATGATAAACATAAAATTAAAATAAAAACTTGCTATAGCACGCCCAAATCACACACTAGAAACACACAGAAGCCTAGCCATAGCACACGCAGATCCCACAAGCACTTAGCTATGGCACACGGAGGCAACGCAAAGGGAAGGTAATCACACATAGGAACTTGATATAACAGACTGAATCACTGGACATTAGTCACTATAACTCTATAGTTGTATTCTCAAGCAGCTTCACATGCTGGTCTTTTATGTGGGTTATGATTTACAGGGTTATTCAAAGAGCTGTGTGTTTTAAATAATGTTGGAGTAACCCCCAAGGGCAAAGCAATAAGTTGAATAAATTAATACTGTATTTAAGTTCACTATTCTAATTGTTGCAATTTTAAAGTGACAAAGCAGCAATGTACAATCTTTTGTTTTGAGCACTTGCTACAGTTGGGTAAATAATTATTTAGAACGGTAACTTTGTCTTTATTGAGGGAGAGGAGAGACTTATTTCAGGAATAGAGGAAACATGAGCAGTAACTCACTCATATTTCACACTTGTACCATCATCATAATAAAGCCTGCGAGTGGATAAGTATTAAGTGTATTTATTCGGGGAATTTGAAGCTATGTTGATAATATACTATACAAACATAGAAACATAGAAAAAATGTCGGCAGATAAGAACCTTTCGGCCCATCTAGTCTGCCCAATTACATGGATACTTAACCTGGATTTATCTTTTGTTTAGGATAGCCTATGCCTATCCCATGCTTGCTTAAATTCAATTACTGTTTTGGCCTCTACCACTTCTACTGGAAGACTGTTCCATGTATCCACCACCCTCTCAGTAAAATAATGCTTCCTGATGTTACTTTTAAACCTTTGCCCCTCTAATCTAAGACTATGTCCTCTTGTTTTGCTATTTTGTTTCCTTTTAAATATACTCCCTTCCTCTACCTTGTGGATTCCCTTTACGTATTTAAATGTTTCTATCATATCTCCTCTGTCTCGTCTTTTTTCCAAGCTGTACATGTTAAGATCATTAAGCCTTTCCTGGTAACTTTTCTCCTTCAAGCCGTACACCATTTTAGTAGCCCTTCTCTGAACTCTCTCTAAGATGTCTATATCCTTCTGGAGATACGGTCTCCAGTACTGCACACAGTACTCCAAGTGAGGTCTCACCAGTGCTTTGTACAGTGGCATGAGCACTTCCTTTTCCTACTGCTAATACCTCTCCCTACACAACCAAGCATTCTGCTAGCATTTCCTGCTGCTCTATTACATTGACTACTTACCCTTAGATCCTCTGAAATAATGACCCCTAAATCCCTTTCCTCAGATGTTGAGGTTAGGACTGTATCAAATATTCTATATTCAGCCCTTGGGTTTTTACGTCCCAGGTGCATTATCTTGCACTTATTCACATTAAAACTCAATTGCCACAACTCCGACCATTATTTTAGTTTACCTAAATCATTTGTCATTTGGCTGATCCCTCCAGGAACGTCAACCCTGTTGCAAATCTTTGTGTCATCAGCAAAAAGACATACTTTTCCATTAATACCTTCTGCAATATCACTAATAAAAATATTAAAGAGAATGGGTCCAAGTACTGACCCCTGAGGTACCCCACTGGTAACAAGACCTTGTGCCGAATAAACTCCATTTACCACAACCCTCTGTTGTCTGTCACTCAGCCACTGCCTAATCCAGTCAACTATATTGGAATCTAAACTCAAAGATTGCAATTTATTGATAAGCCTTCTATGCGGAACAGTATCAAAAGCCTTACTGAAATCTAAATAAGCAATGTCTACTGCACCACCTGTGTCTATTATTTTTGCTACCCAATCAAAAAAATCAAAAAGATTAGTTTGGCATGATCTCCCTGAGGTAAACCCATGTTGTTTCTGATCCTGTAATCTATGTGTTTTTAGATGTTCAACAATCCTTTCCTTTAACATGGTTTCCATTAATTTCCCCACTACTGACGTAAGACTAACTGGCCTATAGTTCCCCGATTCCTCCCTACTACCCTTCTTGTAAATGGGCACAACATTTGCTAATTTCCAGTCTTCTGGGACGACTCCCGTTAACAAGGATTGGTTAAATAAATCTGTTAATGGTTTTGCTATTACATCACTGAGCTCTTTTAATAATTTAGGGTGGATCCCATCAGGCCCCATTGACTTATTTGTCTTTACTTTAGACAGCTGCTGTAGAACCTCCTCCTCTGTAAACTGATATGTAAAAGTCTCTTTAGTGTTCTCTCCTAACTGAGGTCCCTTTCCTTTTATTATTATTATTATTATTATTATTCTTTATTTATAAAGCGCCAGCATATTCCGCAGCGCTGTACAATAAGCACAGTATAGACAGGGTTACAATACATTGAACAACATTTGACAAACAGTACAGGAGGAGATGAGGGCCCTATTCCCGTAGGAACTCACAATCTAGGAGGGTTGGGGTTGGAAACAGGAGGAGAGGACTGTAAGGTGAGAGTGATTGATGGTTGCGTCAGTGAGTTGGGTGGTAGGCTTCCCTAAATAGGAATGTTTTAAGGGAGCGTTTGAAGGAAGAGAAGTTAGGGAAAGTCTGACAGTACGAGGGAGAGCGTTCCAGAGAGTGGGGCTGCGCGCGTGAGAAATCCTGCAGTCTATCATGGGAAGAGGTGATGCGGGTGAAGCTAGGCGCAGGTCACTGTTTGACCTTAGGGAGCGGGCTGGGGTGTATTTGGTGATTAGTGAGGACAGGTAGTGGGGAGCTGAGTTAGTGAGGCTTTTGTAGGTAAGGATAAGGATTTTGAACTTAATTCTGCAGTGGATGGGGAGCCAGTGAAGGGACTCGCAGAGGGGAGCGGCAGAGACAGAGCGGCGGGTGAGGTGAATTAGCCTGGCGGAGGCGTTCAGGATGGATTGTAGGGGAGAGGTGGACAGAGGAGGCCAGATAAGAGATTATTGCAATAGTCGAGTCGGGAGATTACCAGGGCGTGTATGAGTTGTTTGTGGCGACAGCGGTAAGAAATGGCCGAATTCTGTAAATATTACGCAGTTGGTATCGGCAGGAGGAGGAAAGAGACTTGATGTGGGGGATGAAGGAAAGAGCAGAGTCAAGTGTAACTCCAAGACAGCGAACTTGGTTTGATGGGGAGATGGTGATACCCTCCACCGTGATCGAGAAGTCAGGAGGTGGGGCGGCATTAGAGGGAGGAATAAGTAGGAGCTCAGTCTTTGACATGTTGATCTTTAGGTGGTGGGGAGGCCATCCAGGAGGAGATGCCAGATAAACAGTCACTGACTTGGAAAGGACAGGGGGAGAGAGATCAGGGGTAGAGAGGTAGATCTGAGTGTCATCAGCGTAGAGGTGGTAATTAAAGCCAAAGCTGTTGATGATTTTGCCCAGGGAGGAGGTGTAGATGGAAAAGAGCAGAGGACCAAGGACAGAGCCTTGAAATACACCAACAGATAGAGGCAATGAGGAGGAGGAGTTACCAGCAAAGGACACACAGAAGGACCTGTTGGATAAATAGGAGTCAATCCAAGCAAGTGCAGTGTCACCGAGACCCAGAGAGTTGAGGGTCAGTAGAAGGAGGGGGTGGTCAACAGTGTCAAAAGCAGCCGAGAGGTCAAGCAGGATGAGAATAGAATAGTGGCTGTGTTTTTTAGCAGTTAGGAGGTCGTTGGTGACTTTGGTGAGGGCAGTTTCAGTTGAGTGTAGGGGACGGAAGCCAGATTGCAGGGGGTCAAGTAGGGAATTGGAGGACAGGAAGATGGAGAGGCGGTTGAAGACTAGTTTTTCTAAGAGCTTAGAGGTA
The DNA here is from genome assembly GCA_009667805.1 of Leptobrachium leishanense. Taxonomy (NCBI): domain Eukaryota; kingdom Metazoa; phylum Chordata; class Amphibia; order Anura; family Megophryidae; genus Leptobrachium; species Leptobrachium leishanense. Next base: position 18,086,309 of record CM019067.1, read on the forward strand.
AAGGGAAGCAGGGATACAGGACGGTAGTTGGATGGAGAGTTGGGATCTAGGGATGGTTTCTTTAGTAAAGGGGTAACTAGCGCGTGTTTGAAGGCGGATGGAAAGGAGCCAGTGGAGAGAGATAGGTTGAAGATGTGTGTGAGAGCAGGGGTGAGGGAGGAGGAGAGGGGAGGAATTAGATGTGAGGGAATGGGGTCGAGCGGGCACGTGGTGAGATGTGAGGAGGACAATAAGGAATTGACTTCCTCCTCAGTGGTTGGGAGGAAGCGGCAGAGGGTGGCAGATGGGACCTGTGGGAGTGGAGGTGGCAGATAACTATCTTGTGTTGGGATGTTGCTTCTGATAGTTAAAGTTTTACTGAGGAAGTAGTCTGCCAGGTCTTGAGCGCTGAAGGCAGCTGAGGGGGAGGTGCAGGTGGGTAGAGGAGGGTGTTGAAGGTGGACCAGAGCCGTTTAGGGTTGGAGGACAGCGTAGATATAAGAGATGAGAAGAAGGATTGTTTGGCCAAGTGGAGGGCAGAGGTGTATGACCGGAGAATAAACTTGAAGTGAACAAAATCAGCTTCAGAGCGGGATTTCCTCCAGGCACGCTCTGCGGTGCGGGAGCATCTTTGCAGGTAGCGAGTCTGGAGGGGTGCCAGGGCTGAAGCTGGCGGCGTGGGGCCTTACAGAGTCGAAGAGGAGCAAGAGTGTCTAGAGCAGAGATAAGCGTAGTGTTGTAGTGATTAGTGGCAGCATCAGGGCAGGTGAAGGATGAGGTATGAGGGAGGTGGTGAAGTAGGTTGGAGAATTGATGGGGGTCCACAGCCTGTAGATTTCTGCGAGTGTGTGCGGGGTGGGGGAGCAGGGTGTTTAGGAAGTCCAGATAGGTTGAAAGAGAGAAGGTGGTGGTCAGAGATGGGGAAAGGGCGACAGTTGAACTCAGAAATGGAGCAGAGGTTGGAAAAGACAAGGTCAATAGCGTGACCATCGCGGTGGGTAGGGAGGAGGGAGGATTGTGTGAGTCCAAGGGAGGATGTGAGTGAAAGAAGTTTGGAGGCAGCAGGGGCGGAAGGATCGTCAATTGGAATGTTGAAGTCCCCGAGAACTAGGCATGGAAGATTAGAAGACAGAAAGTGAGAGAGCCAGGTAGCAAAGTGGTCAAAGAACTGGGAGGTTGGTCCCGTGGGCGGTAGATGACTGCCACCCTGAGGGCCAGAGGAGAGAACAGGCGGATGCAGTGTGTCTCGAAGGAGGAGAAGGAGAGGGATGGGGGTGGAGGGAGATGCTGGTAGGTGCAGGTGGGAGAGAGCAGGATTCCGACCCGCCACCATTTCTCTCACCCGGTCTGGGGGTATGACTCAAGTGTAGACCGCCATGTGAGAGAGCAGCAACGGAGGCCGTGTCAGAGGGAGTTATCCAGGTTTCAGTTAAAGCTAGGAGGTTGAAGGAGTTTGAAAGGAAGAGGTCATGGATTGCTGTGAGTTTGTTGCACACAGAGCGAGCGTTCCAGAGGGCGCAGGAGAAAGAGGACAGGCGCTGAGGGATTATGGGGATGAGGTTGCTGGGCTTGCAGGGAGGTGATTTATGTGCGATGGAGATAGGATGAGAGGGAAGTATTGGATGTGTTGTGGGGCCAGGGTTAGGGGATATGTCACCTGAAGAGAGTAGGCAGGGAGGGTGAGAAAGAGAAGGTGGGAATGGGATTTGTGGAGTGGGAGTGATTGGCAGCGCGAGAGTTAGAGGGAGACCATGTTCTGAGGAAACAAAGGAGCTCATGCGAGGCCATCATGTGGGACGAGAGGAGGGAGGGAGAGATGCAGATAGTGTAGGGGTCGGTGGTAGAGGGGCAGGAGTTCAGTTTAAGGAGAAAAGTAGAAGTAAAGAGTAGAAGCGTGAGAGAAAGCATGATATAGACGTGCGTTTACCCAGAGTAAAAGTGGGCCTTGCAGTTCCTTCCTCTAGTTCCGCAACTCCAGGAAACAACTCTGGATGTCCACTTAAAAATGCCACTTGCAAATGATACTTAGAGCCTGGCTCAAAGAGCCTGGTATAGCAGTTATATAGGGCGGGCTGATTGCATTCAGGCAGTTAAAATGTCAACACCTGAAAGGTCAACACCTGAAGCTGGATGGGCTGTGTCAATAGGGCAGGAGATTCACATGCTAATTAGCAAAGCACATGGTGGAGAAAAACAAAAATAAATATAAATAAAAAATAGAAAATACCAATATGCAGGCGATCAGATGATCAGATGAGATGTGGGGTGTCTGAATAATGGGTGATAATGTCTTACCAGCAAAGTATGCAGGCGATCAGATGAGATGTGGGTGACTGTGGATGATGGGTGATAATGTCCTACCAGCAAAGTATGCAGGCGATCAGATGAGATGTGGGTGACTGTGGATGATGGGTGATAATGTCCTACCAGCAAAGTATGCAGGCGATCAGATGAGATGTGGGTGACTGTGGATGATGGGTGATAATGTCCTACCTGTGGAGAGAGGAGACACAGGATTTAGGGATCGTGATGGCGTAGGGGATCTTGGATGAAGCTCCAGGAAACAACTCTGGATGTCCACTTAAAAATGCCACTTGCAAATGACACTTAGAGCCTTCCTTCCTTTTCTTCTGCAAAGACTGAACAAAAATATTCATTGAGGCAGTCAGCGAGACCTTTATCCTCTTCTACATACCTTCCTTCCTTTGTTTTTAATCTAACTAATCCTTGTTTTACTTTTCTTTTCTCGTTTATGTATCTAAAAAATGTTTTGTCCCCCTTTTTTACCGACTGAGCTATTTTCTCTTCTGCGTGTGCTTTGGAAGCTCTTATAAATTGCTTTGCCTCTTTCTGCCTAATCTTATAGGTTTGCCTATCTTCTTCACTCTGAGTTGTTTTAAATTATTGAATGCTATCTTTTTGTTCTTCACTATTTTGGCCACTTCTGCAGAGTACCACAGTGGTTTCTTCCCTTTTTTGTTTTTGCTAACAAGCCGAATGCAATTTCCTGTGGCCTTCAATAATGCTTCCTTTAAATAATCCCATTTCTCCTGGACTCCCTTTAAACTCCTCCAGTCTGATAATGACTCCTTCACACAAAATCTCATTTTAGAAAAATCTGTTTTTTTAAAGTCTAAAACTTTCGTTCTTGTGTGGTGCGGCTCCATCCCTGTTGTTATATTAAACCATACTGACTGGTGATCACTAGATCCCAAATTTTCACCTACAACAACGTCTGATACCAAACCTCCATTTGTGAGTATTAAATCCAATATGGCCTCTTTACGGGTCGGCTCCTCAACTACTTGTGTTAGAGATAATCCCAGTAGGGAGTTTAGAATATTTGTACTCCTGGTGCACCCAGCTGTTTTGGTTTTCCAGTTCACATCAGGAAGATTAAAGTCCCCCATGATAATAACTTCCCCCTTCATTGCCATTTTGGCTATTTCCTCAACAAGCAGATTATCTAGTTCTTCTGCTTGTCCAGGGGGTCTATAGATCACACCTACACGAGCTACTGTATGATTGCCAAATGTTAGCGTAACCCAAACTGACTCTATGTTCACCTCGCTCACTTTTATTTGGTTCATTTTTATGTTGTTTTTCACATACAGGGCCACTCCTCCTCCTTTCCTACCTTCTCTGTCTTTTCTATATAAAGAGTACCCCGGTATTGTTATGTCCCAGTTATTTTTCTCACTGAACCATGTCTCAGTAACCGCCACTAAATCTACTTTTTCAGCTGCCATCATTGCCTCTAGTTCATTGATTTTATTGACTAAACTGCGAGCATTTGTAGACACGACTCTGAGCTTGTCATTTTTTACCTCGCATGTTGCTTGCACCCTCCGATTTAGTTTTGGGGACAATTGGGCAGATTGTTTTTTACCCTTTTGTCCCCCCCTCCTAGTTTAAATATTTCTTTGCGAAACCTTTGAACTTCTCACTGAGAACATATGTTCCCCTATGAGTAAGATGCAAACCATCTTTTTTATACAGTTCCTTTCTGCTCCAATTAGAGCTATCATGGGACACAAAGCCAAATCCTTGCTCCCGACACCATTCCCGAAGCCACAAATTGAATTCCCTATTGCACATCTGCCTATCTTGAATGTTATGCACAGGCAAAACTTCAGAGAATGACACAGTGGACGCAATCTGCTGTATTTCACCTCCAAGAACACAAAAATCTTCCTTAATCTCAGAAACCTCATTGCTAGCCAAGTCATTTGTCCCTAGATGGACTAGAACGTCCACTTCCCCTTGTTGCTTTGCTTGTTTGACAATATTGAGAATACGTCTCTTGTCTCTACGAGCAGTAGCCCCAGGAAGACATCTCACCAAACACTACTCTCCAGCTCAACACCTCTTATGATAGAATCACCCAGCAACAATTGCCTTCTATCAAGTCCCACCTTTTCATTTTTGTCCTTGGTTGCAGTGCTGCATACCTTAGGCATAGTGGATGGTGGTTCCTCCACTATGGTGTCTGAGCCTACATCCGTCTTATCACTACACTCTGAAAGTGCCTCAAAAGAATTAAGAAGAGCCACAGATTGTGGGACATGCCTTCTATCCACAACTCTAAGTCTACCAGATCCTACAGTAGTCCATCTGCCGCTCCTAGGAGGCCTCTGTGGCAGTGGCTTAGTAAAGTCATAGCCTGAGTTTCTCTAACAGATAATTTACAAATCTCAGACTTCAAACAGGCAATTTCCTGCTGCAATAAAGAGAGCTGCCTACATATCAGGCACACTCCAAACCTCCAAAAATTGGATCTAAAAACAAAAGCATGACAGCTCTTACACTGGACCAAGCCTGCCATTATAAAAGAATGGATTTAAAACCAGCAAATCTTACCTTTTTGTAGGTTTTCTACCTCCTGTCTAACCTCAGACTACCTCCAGAGTATCTCCAGAAGATCTCCTGTAAGTGCTCACTTTGAAGACTTCACTTAGAAGGCTTCCCAAGCTCAACTATATGTGTGTGTGTAATCTATTGGGTTAAATACGCGCTAATTTATCCATTCTAGTGATTTGCATTGTTAGCTAGAATATGCTCGTTGATATTTGCTTCACTTTGTAATACTTGATCAAACCTTATTAGTATAAGTATAAGTGTATAGTCTGTATGATCTTTTAAACATAGGTAGTCAGTGACCGCATGGCTGGCAGCCATCTTAAACCTCAAAAAGTCACATGTGCTTCTGCCAATGACGAAGGGCTGCAGCAGTAACTGTACAATCTGTTTAAGCTTACATTTGCGCAACTAAATTAATCCAGATTGTTTCTGCCAGATTTATGAAGATACAACAATTACTAACTAAATATACATTTAAATGTGTCTGTTACAATTTCAGAAGAGGCTTATTAACTAAACAGTGATGCTGTATGTTAGCAAATGCTGTGTCATTGGGTTAGTTCGGTTGGTTTAACTTCGGGTCTATAGATTAATATACTAAGCAAGAATCAGTTTCATATGTGCAGATTTGTTCTATTGATAAGGGATTCCAGGGCTGAGGACTCATAAAATGGTGACAATGCAGCCACTTATGTACAGAACATCCTTGCTCTTTTTCAACTCAAAATGGAGACGGCGTTATCTACATTTCGCAAGGGGACACACACATACAGAGGGGGAAGGTGCACAAACAAACCAGTCGCTCTTAGAATCCAAACAATGGCTGAGATAACAGTGAGCTGCTGACCTTACTTGCTGGGGGGAGGGGAGGGGCTGATGGAAGCATGTGAAAACAAAAAGAATTCATTACTTACAGGGGGTGTACACTATACAAAGACTGGATCATAATACAGAGGTTACTCTATACAGAGGGAATGCAATACTCTACATGATACACAGAGCAAGGGAATGTAAGGAAAATACATACAAATAAACATTGGGACGGCCGTTTCTTTGCAGAGGCAATAAGTAGGGAAGATGTTTCTGTTAGCTACCATTCATTCAATCAGGTGGTGATTTTGGTAAGGGTAGCTGGCGAGGGGACAGAGTTACCTATGCTTGATCTAGAGGCAGCCTTCAGGCCGTACCGCTGTGTCCAGGGGGTTTTCTTTTAATGGGGTGTAAATTTGATGGGTAATTTTACATCGATATCTGTTTACCAATTGGGGTGGCCAATATCCCGTGCTCCCTTTTTAAAGGCTTCCTACTTTTTGCATTGCTTAGTGGAGAAGAGATAGGGAGTGGGGAGGAGGCGTATAGTACATTACTTGGGCGATTTCATGGTAACGGGTTCCTAAGGGACTGGAGAGTGAGGTAGGATCGGGGGGGGGGGTAACAAATAAGTTTAGACATTAAGATCAAATGGTCTAGTGTAATTTCAAATGGTGAGCAGGCAAATGGCCCAGGAGTAGATTCAATGGATGGGTGCAAGGCTTGTGTGTTTCTGGAATTTTTTATTTAGCCAATCGTCGTGGCAATACCACTGTGGGGGATAGAATTAAAAAATAAATAAATATAAAAATAAAAAAACATCCCTCCCTCCGCCTTTTCTATTTTTGGTCTGATATTCAAGGTGTGGTGCAAGTGCTGAATAACACCATGTTACATGCATGTCTGCATCAACACAGCAGGTTATAGCCTATGTCAGGTAGACATAGAAACATAGAAAAATGTCGGCAGATAAAAATGCCCAATTACATGGATACTTTACCTGGATTTATCTTTTGTTTAGGATAGCCTTATGCCTATCCCATGCTTGCTTAAATTCAATCACTGTTTTGGCCTCTACCACTTCAACTGGAAGACTGTTCCATGTATCCACCACCCTCTCAGTAAAATAATGCTTCCTGATGTTACTTTTATACCTCTGCCCCTCTAATCTAGGTATTTGGTGGTTGATATGTTGTCTGCATCATCACCGCAGGTTGGAGCCTATGTCAGGTATTTGGTGTTGATATGTTTGGAAAGCAATATTAATTTCACGGTAATCACATACCGGGGGTAAGGAAGGTGATGGCGGATACATTGTCCAGTTTCAGGTAGGATGTGTTCCGATATTTGGCACCGGGAGGAGGAAGGAAAAAATAAAAAAATAATAAAAATAAAAAAATAATAAAATAAATAAATAATAATAATAAAAATATTTAAATAAATAAATAAATAAATATCCGGGGGAAGACTGCCCTCCATTTCTTTGCCAGATGGGGAGCAGTTAGAGGGCATCAATGATTTGGTGAGGAGATTGTTGTTGCAGAAGACATGGGGCACCGTAGAGCAAGCAGGGAAAGGGTTGGATCGAGTTTTAAAGGGACAGAGGAGATAGGGCAGAATGTTGTTTTCAAATAGCTACTGAAGTTCGGCGGTAAGTCAATAAAGGACAGCTTGGAACTATTTAGTGGTATTTCATACTTTGCTCGGTTAAAGGAAGAGGAGGACTGGGCTAAACAATTCGTGGTGAGGAAGATCTTGACAGCAGAGTACAAGTAGGAGATAAGATGGAGCTGATAACAATCTTGGTAGGGCAGCATTTGTTTTAGTTTTACAGCTGCCATAAGGATTGAGGAAAAATTGCTCTAGGTGCCCATGGTGGGGATGTATGCCCAGTGGTATGTATGAGGGGATACTTGGAAGCGACTCCTTCAAACGGTCGCATGTTCTGGGGACACAAGAGTGGTACTAACTTGTCCGGGTATCAATTCAAATGGTTCCGCAGCAGGCCACGGAGGGGCTTGGTGGAAAGGGGAGTTATATTTGCCCCCATTCTTTCAGGATAGGAGCTGCTGGTACTGGAGGCAGAATTGGGTTACCCAAAGGATCGAATTTAAAAGATGGGGAGATGGAAATGGGAAGTATATAGGAGATATGTGAGGTCATTAAAGAAATGAAGGGAAACTTATGGGGAACAATTGTTTTGTTTAATAATAAGTTTCCTTGTTTCTTTTGATTTCTTTTCAGTTCGGGTACACTGTGTGTGTGCATTATCGTTAATAGTTTACATTTTGGTTATTTGCAGGACACGCAATGAGAGTGCGGATCCTGGGACACTCCTATGTGCACTGGATGGAGAGTCGTGCTGCTGGCACCAAGAGAGGAGCAACCCCGGGGTGCAGCGTAATTTAAGTAGGGATTAGATGGATAGGGAAGCAAGGTAGGGTTTGGGGCAGTTATTGGGAATAGCAAAGACATCCAGGAGAAAGAGGGGTAAGCCAGATATTATGGTACTACATTTAGGGGACAGCTAGAGAAGAGATAGGTATTGTGAGTGGTGAAATAGCGGCCTGGCACGTGGGGATGCAATGGTAGGGGGAGGGTCTGCAGGGTACGGGGTGAGTGTGGTTTCGTACGGCCAAGCTCAGGTGCCTTCCTGGTTTGCAGATCCTCTCGGCCTGCTATTTGCGATATAAAGAGACCCCTGAGCAGATGTGTGGTCATCCTGCTTAGCCACGTGAGGCCGCTATTTCTGGGCAATATGTGTGGTGCATTGCATTTGCTGATGTTATTTGGCAATGGTTTTGGAGCACCCTGAAATAGGAGCAAGAAGTGAGGAGTTCATTGAAAGGAGTGATAAGGCTGGGAACACACTCTTCATTGAAGGCGCGATAAGGAGCCTTTTGTGGGGTAAGAGAAAAGGTCACGTTTTTTTATTGGTGGCAGTAAAAAGAGGGTCCTCGTTTTTGGTGGCGGTGAAATAGGCGGCCTGGCACGTGGAGGGCGATAGTGGGGGAGGATCTGCAGGGTACGGGGTGAGTTGTGGTTTCATATGGCCAGGCTCAGGTGCCTTCCTGGTTTGCAGATCCTCTCGGCCTGCTATCTGCCATAAAATAAACTGAGCAGATGTGTGGTCAGCCTGCTTAGCCACGTGGGGCGCTATTTCTGGGCAATGCTTGTGGTGCATTGCAGTTGCCAGTGTTATCTGGCTGCCAGTGTTATCTGGTGAAGCGTATTTGGCATACGAGGATCGATAATAATAATTCTGCCTTAGAGGCAAAGAATTTGGCCTTAAGTAATAAAAGACGTGACCTTTTCAAAATGCCAATACTTTGTTGTGTTTTTATTTACGGGAAAGGGAGGGGGTGGGGGCAAGTAGGGGGGGCTGGGGGGGTTAGTAGAAGGTAACTTACATGGGGAAGAAGTGTAAGAAGAGGATAAGAGTATAATTCTTAGTTCGAGAGAATGACTAATTAGGAATGAAAAAGGCTTAAGAATTATCTCTGTATTATGCAAGAGGGAAAGAAAGGAGGTTTCCTTGTTATATGGGATCAGGCTTTGTTCTATGAGCTGAAGCATGGCTCTTTGTGATTGGGTACAATGGAGAAACAATGGAAGGGAGGATATAAAATGGCTGGGCAGGGACATTGAGGTATTGCAATGATTTTTCATTTACTCCCACCCAACCCACCCTGTTTTGTTTTCTCTTTCATAGATGCTGTTTCGCTACAACGTCGAGAAGGTCACGCAGCAGAAGCACCATGGATAGGGGCAATGGAGTGGTGATTCCACCACTCATGCAAGACCGCCCGTGGTTTCCCATATGGAAATATGCCATGTTACATGAACCCGGTTCGTGGCTTATACGGCCATGTCTGGGGGATTGTCTAAATATGGACATGGTTAGTCTACCTATTCTATCACATTATATACACCATGTGACATGAAGCCAGCCTGAGGTTTTTGAACGGCCAGGGTTGGGGGATTGTTCTTTGATTAAAAGCATGGTTTAGAGCAATTATTATCAATCAGATAAGTATCCCACGAGGCTTGAAGCCAGTTGGTGGTCTTTTACGGCCGCAACTGTGTGGATTGCGCTTGCATTGGGTACTTTACCATGTGGCAGGAAGCCAGCTGGTGGTTTGGTCGGCCACAGCTGGGGGATTGCGCTTAAGATGGACATGGTTTAGGTTAGGGAGGAGCGGTGAAATAGGCGGCCTGGCATGTGGAGGGCGATAGTGGGGGGAGGATCTGCAGGGTACGGGGTGAGTTGTGGTTTCATATGGCCAGGCTCAGTTGCCTTCCTGGTTTGCAGATCCTCTCGGCCTGCTATCTGCCATAAAATAAACTGAGCAGATGTGTAGTCAGCCTGCATAGCCACGTGGGG